>NQYS01000008.1:457472-474799 GCA_003055955.1 Escovopsis sp. AC
GGGAGGGGGGGGGGGGGGTGGGGAGGGGGGGGTGGGGGAGGAGGGTGGTGGGAGGGGGAAGGAAGGTGGTCCCTACAATATTCTTGGATTTGGATGGATCGGTTGTTGGTTGACGTAGCGGTTTCTCGTTCCTGCGGGCATTAGAAAATTCGATGCCTGTTCTTTTTCGATGACACTTTTGCAACCAGGATAGATTTCTTGGAACGAGGATTGATCTGTCGAACGCCCTTGTCTCAATAAAACGGTCATCTTGTTTAGGTGCCCGCGTCCAGAGGCATGATGGCACTCGAAGATCTCAACTCGACGCTGAGAAGATCGTCATTGACTTTGGTTACAGATTCTTTTCATCAAGGATGAGTCATCCAGACACTAACCTCTCCCGACTTGAGCAAGCACGGTCTCTGTGCTCTTCTGTCGGGCTTTCTGAGTCCTGACTCTGCGAGATCCAAGCATCCGCATTCATTGATAGCCCGTTCAGCAACATGGCCACCATTCTGCCTCCTGCTTTCGCAACGATCAGTCGGGCCCCGACCTCTGGCCGCGGGAAGTTTCACAATGCCCCCGTATCATCCTCTTCAGGCAATGCATCACGGCGTCTATGCCGACAAGGCCCCAGCCAGTCAAAACCCCTGCTGATCTGCCGTCCCACTGATCCCATGCAATGCGGCGGCTCCCGCTCAGCCCCAGGATGATCTGTGGCTATGGCCCGACATGAGTCTCATCGCCGAAGTGGCTCGCCTTGCTTCCACGGATGCCTCGCGTCTTGGTCGGAGAGCACGAATCTCGCTGAAGCTGGATCCTTGAGACGCTGCTTGGTCGAAGTCATTCGAAGAGGCAGAGAGGTGCCTAGCTACCCGGATTTGGGAAGGCATCGGTGCCTCAAAGACCTGGGGCATCGAGTGATCACTCGCCGTGGCCAGGAATGGCCGTGAGGCTCTTTCGAGATCATTCCTCGTGAGTTTCTTGCGAAAGAGAGGCTGTTCGTTGTCAACATCCAGGGACCATGTACGAACCAGGCCTCCACGTTCTTACTGATCAGCCGCATGAGAAGGTCCAAGGGATTGAGCCAGTCGTCGAGTATGTCAAATCTCATCTGAGCTCGGATCGAGTGCTCGTATACAGTTATGCATGAAAGTTGCTGACTTGACGGATAGTGTGGTGGCCGTCCATGGTCTCAATTTTAAGGATAATCCGAATCATGCGGTGGCCACCTGGGCCGGCTCCTCCAAGGAATCGCCATGGATCAAGGACTTCCTCCCGCGCAATCTCAAGAGACCCTGCAGAGTTTTGCTGTTCGCATACAACTCCAGCCCGGCCATGGGGGCCGCGGCCATGGACTTGGACGACTATGCCAAGGTGCTTTTGCGTTGTCTTCTAGAAAAACGCGAGGTACAGAGTGTCTGCCCTTGAGCGGTGCATGCTCCCGACTGCGACTAGTTGGCAGGAGATGGCACTGACACAGCATGAAGGGGCTTTCCCAGAGACCGATCATCTTCTTGTGCCACAGTCTTGGGGGCCTCGTGGTCAAATCAGTAAGTGCCACACTGTTCTCAAAGACTTTCCCCATGGGCTAATGCAGGTCAGGCTCTCGTGGAAGCAAAGTTGGATCCGGCATATGAATCCATTGTCCACGCATCTCGACTCCTGGTCTTCTTTGCCACACCACACTTGGGTGGGAACTGGAGCGAACTAGGCGATATCGTGGCAAGCCTCGTGAGGACAGGCCGAAGAAATCCAAGCAATGATCTTATCGAGGGTCTCAAGGCCGGATCAAAAGACGTCAAAAGACGGTTCGAGCAATCGCGCCACCTCCCTGAGCATTGTCTAGTCATCAGCTATTATGAGACGGAGGACTATGGCAAGCTTGGCCTGGGCAAGGTAAGTCTGACATCAATGGATCCGACCTGGTCGGTGCATCTAAGCTAACGGCCGCAGATTGTTGAAAAGTCATCGGCAGTCTTGGGCTTGCCCAACGATCGGGAGCAGCAGGTGGAACGCAAAACTAATCACAGCAAGATCTGCAAGTTTTCAACAGAAGAGGATGCTTTGGAGGTCATGAAACTCATTTCTGAACAGTTCGAGAGGGCACTGGATCTGCAACGAGCAGCTCAAGGTGCGTCGATCGAATGTCTCGGTGTAGAGGCGGTGGAGGTCACGCCCGTCAAACATCTCGGCTGATCCATCAATGTGCAGAGCAAAATGTCCATTGGCTTGTTCCATCACGAGTTAATCCGCTATTCACGGGCCGAGAAGACACGATACAGAAAATGGTCAATGTCATAGATCCGCGTCTCCAAAGATCCTCTCCAGATGAGAAGGAGAGGGTCTTCGTCATTACGGGGATCGGCGGCCAGGGGAAGAGCGAGCTTTGCCTTCACATCGCCAACCAAGTTCGGAAGTCGTAAGCGGATGCCCCAGATCTTTCATCCCCAAGGATTGATTGATGCTTTCAAAGAGTTTGCCTGACACAGACCAGCTTCTGGGGTGTTTTCTGGATCGATGTCAGCAGCAGAGCTACGGCCACAGCCGGTTTTACCAAAATTGCGCAAGCACTCGGATCCGAGACCAAGGAGATCGATCAAGTCCTCCTCTTGCTGTCAAATTGTACTGCCACGAACAACTGGCTCCTGGTCCTGGACAACGCGGACGACGAGGAAATCGATTATCAAGATTTTATCCCCTCAGGAAACCGAGGGACGGTGCTCCTCACATCTCGGCTTCCGGAATGCCAGTGGCACAACACCATCGGCCATGAGGAACTGGGCAGCCTTGGGGAACAAGAATGCGTCTCCTTGTTTCTCAAGTCCGCGAGGATGCTTGAAACACCAGGACCCGAGTCAGTGGCAGTAGTCGAAGCCATCACTCGCGAGGTAGGGCTCCATACCCTTGCCATCATCCAAGCCGGAGCCTATGTCGCTCTCGGCAACTGCAAACTCGACGAGTACATCTCAAAATTTCAGCATGAACGCAAAAGGGTGTTGAATTTCGGCCTGACCCAGTCAAGACCAAGATACCGCAACGTCTACGCAACGTTCGAGGTTTCTTTGCAGACACTCAGGTCGACTGAGACGCAGAACGCCCAAGATGCGCTCTCCCTTTTGGACGTACTCTCGACTTTCCATCATGACGGTCTTCCCATTGGCATCTTCGAAGATGCCTGGACGGGTTCGAACAGTGCGCGGAGCAATGAGAAATTCATTGATCTCATCGATCATGTCTCTTCTTGGCATGTTGCTCGTCTGCCTGATCTCATCAAGCGCGAGAGCGAGATCTGGGATCATGATCGTCTCGCACTGGCGATATCGCAGCTGAGCTCCCGAGCCCTCCTGAGGGTGGATTTCATGAACGGAGAGGAGACGCTCTCCATGCATCCCTTGATTCACGGTTGGGTTGCGGCGCGACAAGACGAGACACAACGACCAGCCCTCATCGAATCTTCGAGATGTATCGTCGCCGTGGCTCAGTACAGCAGGGTCCAATGGCGGCCTTACCTCCACCAACTCGAGCCTCATGTCATTGCTCTTCTCAGACCGATGCCTGCTGACATGGAGAACATCCAGGGTGCGCAAGTTCTCATGCAGATCTGTGACCTACTCGTCTACTTGAACTGTCAGGAGGAGGTTTCCCCGATACTGGAGCGAATCTTTTCTTGGGCTGACGCAGATCCCAAACACCCTGTGGAGAATCTTCTGCCGGTCTACCACCTGCTGTCTCTCCATCAGTTGAGTTCTGGAAAGGTGCCAGAGTCGATTGACACAATACGAAAAGTCCTCGCGATCCAGGAGTCCTTGCTCAGCGAGCACCACCATGATCGTCTGCTCTCGCAGCAAGTGCTCGCGAGGGGTTACATCAGAAACGGCCAGTGGTGTGAAGCGATCTCGATATTGCAAAAGGTTCGCGATGTCCACGAGAAGCAACTCATGCTGCCGAAGGAAAACGAGCAGCGGCTGGCATTGCTCCACCAGCTCGGCTCCGCTTACAACACAGTCGGACGAACCAGGGAGGCAATCTCTCTTTTGGACGAGGTTGTGACTATCCAAGAACAGACAAAGAGCCCGGCGGATCCCGGACAGATTAGCTCACAGTTCCAGCTGGCTTCAGCTCTTGTGTCGAACGGCCAGACGCGGGAAGCCATTGAGCTCCTGAGGGATCTCGACGGCGTCCAACAGAAATATCTGGCCGACAACCACAAGGACCGCGTTGCACTGCAGATGGGACTCGCCAAGGCCTATCTCGAGGATGGGCAGCCTCAGAAAGCAATACAGGTATCTGAAAAGATCATGGAGCTCAAGAAGAGCCTCCTGCCGGGAGACTCTTGGGGACAGGACACTGTCGCCCAAATCCTTGCATCAGCCCATTGCTCGAATGGCCGCGAGAGGGATGCAGTGGCCACCTTTGAGGGAATATATCGAAAACAGGGCCGCAATACACCCGATCCACAGGCCTTCGCGACCCGACATGGACTTGGCAAGGCATACTTGGCGAATGGCCAGACTAAGAAAGCGATTCAGATCCTGGAGGAGGCCGATGCAATGAATGACACGGTCATCAGCAAGACTCATCCGAGCCGGGTCATAATGCAGGCCGACCTGAGCCGAGCATATCTCGGGGATGGCCAGATCAGCAAGTCAATAGAATTGCTTCAGAGGGCAATTGGATTGCAGAGGGCCATCACCGACAAGGATAATCCGAATCTGCTGACGCTGCAGCAAGAGCTCGGATCGGCATTCCTGGAGAACGGCCAGACCCGGGATGCGATCAAGCTCTACAAGAGGATCGTCGCCCTGAAAGTCGCCTCGCGCGATCGCGAGACCGACTTCGGTCAACTGACGGCCTTGCACGAGCTTGCAAGAGCGTACCTAGAGGACGGGCAGGTCAAGACGGCGATAAAGATACTCAAGGGGGTCATCCAAAAGAAGGCGCTCGTGATCCGCGCCGATCATCCTGAAATGCTTTCCTCGCTGCACGAGCTCGGGAGGGCCTATCTCAACGACGGCCAGGTCCTGCAAGGCATCGAGATTTGTGATGAGATTATCCAGGCCCAAGCATCGAACCTCCGTCGGGGGCACCCTCGCCAGCTCCAGTCCATGCGCCTTCTCGCTTCGGGATACTTGGCCAACAACCAGACGACAGAGGCCTTGAAGCTGCTAAGCCAAGTAGATGAGATGGAACAAGGTCAGATCCAAGCGACGCATCCTGCCAATCTGGCGACCAAGCATCTGATCGGCACCGCATACATACAGGCCGGCCAGATCGACAATGGTCTCGAGACTCTGGAGAGGCTCGTTGAAAACCGCAAGGCTGTCGTCGGCGAGAGCCATCCTGCTTTGCTCTCGGCACAGCATCAACTTGCTTCCGCATACATGGCAAGGGGGCAGGTGCAGAGGAGCGTCGAAGCGTTTCGAGAGGTGATCAGGATACAGGACGCCTCTCTTCCACGGAGACACCACAGCAGGCTGGTCTCGATGCATCAACTCTGTACGGCATATCTCAAGTGCGGACAGCCCACCGATGCCCTGAAGCTCATCAGGGAGGTCGTTGCGCTTCAGGAAGACCTCGACGAGGCGCACCCCAGCAGAACGGCGTCGCAGCACGAGCTTGCATCCTGCTATTTAGCCCTCGGTCGGATCGAGGAGGCTGTCACGATGTTTGAAAAGCTGCTTCGCATACAGAACTCGACGACGAGAAGGGACGATCCGTCGCGACTTCGGACGCTCGAGAGCCTCGGTTCTGCCTACCTCAAGAAGGGCGATGTCACAGGTGCCATCCGGGAACTGCAAGAGTCCGTCTCCGTGAAAAGGGAGGCCCTGCCCAGCGGGGACCTGTCGCGCGTCCTGGCCGAGCACATGCTGGGCATGGCCTACCTCGAAGACGGGCAGGACAGCAAGGCCATCGAGACGCTCGAGGGGGTCTTGCAGTGCGAGAGGCTCCCCGACGAAGCGCCGCATCCCCTCCTCCTCAAGACGTACTACGAGCTCGGGTGCGTCCATCTCGGGAGGGGCGAGGCTAAGCGTGCCGTGAAGCTCCTGGGGGAACTTTCGCGGCTCAAGAAGCTCCACCGGGACGAATACTATCCCAGCTGGGATGAGCTCAACGACGCGCTGAAAATGGCGTCGAGAGCGAACAGCCGTGAGTGAAAGAAAATCGATTGATCTCGGTTAAGGGGAACGCGATACTGGGTGTGGCGCTGACGAGCGAATCTCTAGGGAGGGGACGCATACTCATCTCGCTCGGCTTCGGGTCCCGCGTGATTCGATAGCGGACATCCGGCGCACGATACGATCTTGTTGGAGCCCTGAGTCCATGTGGCACGGGGGAGGAGCTGTGTCATACAAGATTGATGGGGAGATGCTTGAAGGCCAGAGCAGGTAATACTGTACCATGGAACGGGCTACACAGGTTACACACTTGAGCGTGGAGATGGCGGTTTATGAGGTAGGCGTCCAGGCACGCAAGTCCGGATTGATCTACGTGATCAGGTCCGAGACTCGATGAGAGTCATCCATGTCAGCCGCTTCGTTTGTCGCCTAGCAAGTAGCGTAGAGAGTGTTAGAATATGGAAGCAATGAATTGAACAGCCATGGCTGGATCGTGGGAAACCAAAGGCGCTCAATTGACTCAAGAATATCTAATGAAAATGATGGGGGCAGCAGCCCGTAGGACAATATTCAAAAAATCAAGACTCCATCTATGTAAATCGTGTTCGAAGCGAATCATTAGTCTTTTATGTATTTCCATTTTACTTTTTTTCTCTTTCTCTCAGGGTCTCTCATGTCTCATATCAAGGCAAGGACACCCAAGGCCGCCCCAATCATGACATGCCCCGTGGCGACGGCCTGGTTGTGCTCCGCGCCGGCCTTGCTCCTGCTCGTGAATATGCTCGTCGTGGACGTGGCATTGTGCGCCGCCGGGCTGGTCGGGACGGGGCAGTTGGTCGTGCACGGCAGGGCCGATGTGAAGGGATTCCGCTCGCTGCTGATGGGGAAGACGGCGGACTGCGAGACGGCGGTGGCGTTGGGGATGACGGCGGCGGCCATGGGATTGAGGACGCCGGCGATGATGTGCATGATGCCGTTGGCGAGGAGGATGTCGGGTTGAACGATGGGCGCGGAGTTGATGTACTTGTTGTTTCCGAACTGGCGGACGAGGATGGCGTCGGCGCCGCTCCCGGAGGACGCCATGGTGTCGAAGCGCGAGCCGTTGTTGAGGGCGGAGGAGACGATGACCTTGCCCTGGACGACGTGGTAGCCCATGACGCGGGCGAGCTGCTTGGCATCGAGCTTGTCGAGGGTTCCGCCGACGAGGGCCATGGCCCTGTCCATGGGCGCGAAGATGGTGACGTCCCTCGCCTCGTCCTGGACGGCGGGCATGAGGTCCGAGGCGTAGAGGGCGCCGAGGAAGCTCTCGAGCTTGAAGGTCTGGGCGGTGACGTTGAGCAAGGGGGGCGGGATGAGCAGGTGGTCAACGACCTGGATGACGCCGCCCTGGAAGGGGATGTCCGGGTCGGTGATGGTGCAGCGGTTGCCGAGGCTGGTGGTGAGGATGGATTCGCCGCCGGGCTGGATGTCGATGAGGACGTTCTGGCCGCCGGTGACGTTTGTGTAGCGCGGGTCGGTGAGGAGGGTCGGGCGCACGACAGTCGGGCCCAGCTGCAGGTCGCTGGTGCGGACGGTGCCCTTGAGGACGTGGTACTGCAGGAGAGGAACTGTGATGTTCTTGTTTTCGGGGTCCCAGATGCCATTGAGGGCAGTGTAGGGGATGTTTTTGAAGGCGTCGTTGGAGGGCGCGATGATCTGCGGCGAGTGTTAGTCTTGGGTAGACAGGATGAAAGGGGGAAGGTGGGAGACATGCCGTGACGCCGTTGTAGCTGGGGAGTTGTAGCAGGATATCGGGATATTTCTGTTGTGTAAGTTAGCATCTCCTTTTCAAAGTCATTCGAGGGTCTTCGATCACGGCATAAAATACATGGATGAGCTCATTGTATGTTGAAAGCTCCTTGATTGAGGACAGCACGGCGCCAAGGTCCTTGAGCTGGTCCGCGGCGGCCGCGAGGCCCAAAAGCCCGACAAGATACAAGAATCTGGCCATGACGATCTGTGATGTGGGAAGGACTGGTGAAGATAGAGAACAAGGCCGAATATCACGAAGCCAGCACCGATACCGCTTCAATTCGAGAATCAGAGGGGTTGATCTGCATCCAGGGGGGCGAAGCACGCGGGCACCAGCAATATCAATGCTCGACTCAAGATGATGAAAGATGAAAAGATCAAAATAATTATCGTAGACCTGGGAAGACTAGGTAATGATTCAATTCACTTGCAGAGATGCCCAAGAGCAGGCCATGTAATCACACGAGGACGGCGACGTTGGCGATGCAGGCGGTGGATATCGATCCCCGTATCAGGAAAGAGATTGGGAAACAGGATCCGCATGCCGGCTGGGGTTCTCGCTGCATACCTGTGCGTCCTAAATCTGTACAAAAATGTACGATATGTACGTACGATGTACGTTATACATATGTCTGGGAGCTGCGTGAGTGTCTGATATGTCGCTATTCCTAGACTTGCGTGATGCCCGATGTGGATGATCTGGGGCCGGTTGCAGGGAGGGCATGGATTGGATGTCTCCGAGTGTGTATGCCGCACGACGGCAAGCGACGATACGATCTGGATACGGTCCCGTCCCGGGATAAAGACCTGGAGAAGGACACGAGTCGGGCATTCATCCGTCCAAGTACTCGTATTCCCGAGTCGTACGAGCTGAGGGTTGTGGGCCGAGAGCAAGGGGAGAAAGCATCGAGAGCGTTGGGTATGCCTGCTGGCTTGCCTTCAATCGTACTGGTGAGAAGTCTTGACGGTGTCCTCGGTGGAGGAGCTGAACTTGTGCATTTCAGGTCTGCAGATGCTGCCGAGCCGGCTTGGGTTGAGCCGAGTGTGCTTTCGGGCGAGGTCATTCGACCTGAAGATGCCCGGGATATTCTTTGAGGCTCAAGATGAGCCTATTCTCGCGGGTACCCGCAAGAGGGCTAGAGGGGCTCGGGAGGCATTGAAGGAGGGCTCGCGGCGTCCCGTGCGGCCGGTGATGTCAACATGCATACCCGGGATGCATCAATTGACTTCTGCTTTACTCCGAGGTAGCCGAGAAAGAGATTGAGATGCGCGCCGGCCGTGAATCGACTCAGACAGCTTCAGGCTTCCTCTTCCAAATGGGCATGTGCCTTAGGGATTGGACTCGCGTTTGCTGGATCTGTGCTATTCAAGATTGGTGTCAGCATCAGCTGAAGCATCACACGGCTCCTCCAAATAGATTGTTGGAATAATGGTACTCAGTCTGCACAGGTGATTTGAGGCCTCTTGTGTCCATTCTGCTCGTATAGAGGCTGCTGTTGAGGGGATCCCAGCAAAGTCAGCCATCGTGTAACCATGGAGTTGTGGACTCGCTTACCTGAATAGTACGAGTACTATTTCTGACTCGAAGGGTCTTGCCCCTTCACTGAGAGTCCCTGATACTCGTCGTGTTTCGTCTCCACGGATTCCCCTGATTGCAAAAGATCGTCGTCCAAAGCATCGTGAAAGATTGAAGTTGGGATATTCTTGGAATCTGGAGGTCTTTTTTTAATTTTCTTTTTTTTCTCCCCACCCCTTTCCCCTCCTTCCCCTCTTTCCTCCGAGGCAGCCACTTCGCAACGTGTCCTGGGGTTCGTGAGGAAGGAGCTGACAATGATCGCTCCTGTCAGACTCGGAACGAGACTCGGAGACTCGAGGAAAGGACCTTCCTCGCTCTCCTTCCATTTTGCAAAAAATATCTTTAACGGACCCTTCCCATTGACTCCCCGCTCCTTCCCTTCTTATTATAGGTAGCTCGAATGAGGGCCGCTCTCGCAAGGTCCATGATACTCTCAATACTCGCCGAAGCAGTCAACCTGTTTGTAACGGACACGCTACTATCATATCCATCAATGGATCTGATGACATGCGGTGTAGTTCACAGCCTCAAAGCGTGATATCATTGCCATTAGAACCCAGTCAAAGTACGATCATACTGGGAGCAGAAGTTCCTTGACAATCTCAAATGTCAAATCAGAGTCTCCTCGTACGGCCATAATCATGGATCATCCCTCAAAGCCAGCGTATCGCGGCGTGACGTCGGCAGCAGCAACCTCAAGGAGGATGGCATGATGGATGCGACCTGCGATTGCCGAGAACTACGGAGTAGAGTCTTTCTCCATCTAGGAATAGACGCGACGCAGCCACTGCTGATCTCTGCTAATTTCTTCGGCACGAAGCTCTTAACTGTCCATTGGAGATGGCGACGTGATATCTCTGCCAATGGGCAAGTCGTCGACGATATGGGGACTCTGTACTCTGCACCCCGTATTCTCGCCAGCATGCCAGGACTATCTCTCATCTGTGACTTTGATGAATAGGGGGACCATCAAGGAGTCGAAAAATTTGACGTTGCGGCTGCCCATTTTCGTAGAGATACGGATGGGGGCCGTGGGCTCAAGCCCGGGAGTCCCGTGCGAGCTGAATGCCTCGGACCTGAGCTGCAGGGACAGCTCAAACCCTCGATCGATAACGCTCTGACCGCAGACGTGATATACTCCGTAGAGGCCCTGGACGATACAGCGAGCAGCCAAGTCTCGCCCTGCCGGCGACAATATCCCGCCGCGGCGGGATACGAGATACGATTCAGCACCGAGATCCTATCTCTGCGAGTCCCCTTTCCCATCCGCTCGAGACTGTCGCGCCATGTGGATACTGCGCTCGAGGGAATCGAGATGATGGCCCCGAGGCCGAGGTGGGAGAGGACCACAGTTCGGTGCCGACTGCGTCTGTCAGCAGTCTATACACACGGAGACCGCATCTGCCCCCCACCCGGGGGGGGGGGGGGGGGGCAGTGGCAGGGCAGGCGGAGCTGAAGCCAGAGATGCGGCTAGCGACTCTCCGGCTCCCAGTACTCGTACGAGTCCAGGTATGCAGAGGAGAGGAGCGCTCGTGTCTGCATCTGACAAGGTGACTGTTAAGGTTTTGCTGGCTGCATTTCGCCAGCGGCCGCGATGCGACTAGATGAGGCTGAGCGAGGCCGGGCGAGGCGCGGCGATGGGGATCTGCACGATGCCCAAGATCTTGCTGGTGCTTTTGATTTTCCCCTTGTTGGGGCGAGGGACCCGCGAAAAAGAGCTGCGCCAGGGGTCAGTAAAAACAACAACAACAACAACAACAACAACAACAACAACACAGATTGATCCATGGATCAACGGAGATTGTGCGATGGAATGGCGGAGGGGTTTGGGGAGCACTACCTTACGGGTAAGTAAGCTTCAAGGCGGCGGCATCTACGGAGTAGCGGCGCTGCTGTGACAGCTTGGCTCCCGGCGTGAGATTGTAAGAGCTGGAGGGCGTCGCGGGATTCACTTTCAGTGGCTTTTCTTGTTTCTGGAAGGCGCGGAATGCCTCAACGGGTGTTGACAAGAGGGTAGTGGTCAGAGTCGACGACGGAAGATGAGGCAGTGGAGGATGAAGATGGAATCATGCTAAAGTTACGACTGGAGCTCACCTTGATCCCTCACCGTGACCTTTGCTACGTTGCCTCTGCCTGACCGACGAGCAGTCGATCAATATTGACACGCTGCTGGATAAATCCGCACATGGTCCAGTTCAGGGTACGAGAGGTACTATATGCACGGGTCACATCAATATGTACTCCGTAGCACGGCCAGAACCGGTGGAGCGAGCACAAATGCCAGCGGGTGCCTAATCTCTCCTCCCGGATGCACTCGTATCTTCAACTTCACAGCTATTTTGGAGTGCTCGTACTCGTATGTACGAAGTAACGGAATTAAGATGCTTCGTGCTCCACGATGCGGAGGGACCATGCAAGTGCTGGTTCTGCAGCCCGATGCTACCACTGCAGTCGGACGTGAAAGAGAAGGGCCAGATGCATCTATGGATCTTGTGCAAATGCACATGCAAATGCAAATGCAAATGCACACGCACATGCTTGAATCCTGTCTGCCACACAGATTTGGCCCAGAACGGCTTAACCCCATCGATGCCCGGGAGAACCACGGACAAGCCACACCATCCTGGTCGGCCCGCGGTGTGGCTGGTGCCCCTGCTGGGCTGATGGTGGTGGGGGCGTGAAAATATTGATTGATGATTCATTGATGTGCGGTGGAAATTCGACGACGAGCCGTATCTGCACCTCGACCCCCCCGGAAACCTCAGACTTCTCGCAATGCTCTCTCGACCCGGAGTGGGCTCGGCGCCTCTTTTCCGCGGACTCAAGCCACTACAGACTCTGAACGGCCCTCGTATCGCCTGCTCGTACCGAGTACTGTTCTCGTTCGACCCGTACCAGTACATCTTTCACCACAGCGGATGATGGGCCCTCGGAATGTTCTGAGCTTCGGGCTGGATGCGCCAGCGCTTCGACAGTGGGGAAAGAAGTCTTGGCTCTGCGTGTCTTGGCCTGAGGAGGTCATGGCACCGGCGGACGACCTGATTGGAAGCCCGCGTTCTTGGGAGAAGACGAAATCGCCATTCATAGGCCATAAGCGCGCGGACACTCAGAGACGAGTGCGAGTACGAGTACGGAGACTACTACTACTTGGACCTGTCTGGACGAGGACAGTGTTGATGGAAGAGGCAAGCTGGATCTTCGATGGACGCAATGGAACCATGGCTTGCGGGTGACGGGATTTGGGTTTGCATTTTGGGATGACGGCTGCTAAAGTAGGTTTCCATCCGGACCAAGGTTGAAGCCGTCGCCGCTGACCGATGCAACATAGTCTCCAGATCTCCTCTGCATCCGTCTACGAGCGCCCTCCGGCGCTGTCACTCAAGGCCCGATCTGCTGCAAATTACTGTGCTTTGTACGGAGCATATACGGAGTACTCCGTACAGTATCAACAAACAGCAGCACCCTGAGATGCGGGAACCAGGGCGATCCGCCGAGATGGACAGATGCTCTCGAGACGCCAATGGAGAGACCATGACGGGGACGCTCGTGCGCCGAGCCCAAAAACATGGATGTGATGCCCTCTGGAGCTTGGGATGCGCACGCCCCCACGGCATCACCACCCCATCCCTCCTCCCTGCACGCGTGTCTCTCTGGCCCCAGCGACGGGACCGCTTGACCTGTGCGAGCCCTGAGCAGGGTTCCATGCCGCCGATGATGCTCTCTGTTTCGTGCAAACAGGAGCTCCGGCCCCGACACCGAGCAAGACGGGAGTCGATACGGAGTACTCCGTACTACGAGTACATTGAAGCGAAGCCGTCAGGTACATTTGGCAGTACGAAGCGTGCGATCTCGTTCTCTTTACGGAGTACTCGTACTCCATACAAGCGCGGTAGAGCAGCTATCGAAGCCAGCGGCGCATCCGAGCTGCCGTTGTGCAGCATTACTCGCGGGGCTGAGGTTCTCCCGCCTATCGCATCCCCGCCATCCATCTCCAAACCTCATGCGGCGTGCCTTTTTGAGTCCTTGATACCGGCACATGGTCTAGAACAAAATCTTGACTTCTTCCTGTGTTCTTCTCCATTCCTTTCCTTTGTTTCTTTTCTTTCTCTTTCTCTTTCTCTTTCTCTTTCTCTTTCTCTTTCTCTTTCTCTTTCTCTTTCCTTTCCTCCTCTCGGCACGCTCGTCTGTCCGCTCGTTCGATTCCATTGTCTTCCTGTCCTTCGTCCCGGCAATGGATCACGACTATCCCCAGAAAGCCCCGGCGCCGGGCTTTCCTTCGGCCGCCACATCCTACGCTCCCAGCCCTCTGCGGTCCGGCACGCCTCTCTCCCAAGGCGATCGCAACCCCTTCGCCAGCCCAGAAGTCTCACGACCCGTATCCAGCGCATTCGACACGTCCACCAGCGGCGGGCCCGTTGCCTACGAAGAGCGCGGAGCGCGGTATTTCCACTCGCGGCTGGTGAAGAAGGGCGAGGTCGAGAAGCCGTGGCTGGCCAAGTCGGATCCCAAGGAGAAGTGGGTGACCATTCTTCCCTTGCTCGGCATATTGGTCGGGCTGGGGATTTCGGCGTTCCTGGTCTGGGATGGGTTGAAGAGCGTGGTGCACAACAAGTACTGTTCCGTTCTGGACGATGACTTCAGCAGCGGTCTGGATCCCAACGTCTGGACCAAGGAGGTCCAAGTTGGCGGTTTTGGGTAAGGGTTTTCTTCTTCTTGCCCCTGATAGAAGGCGGGCCTGGGAGACTATGGGCCGAAGCGAAGACTGACCACGCGAAAAGCAATGGCGAGTTCGAGCAGACGACCGCCAACGACGAGAACGTCTTTGTCGAAAACGGCCACCTCTTCATCAAGGCCACCCTCCAAGACGCCAACCTTGTCGAGAAGAACAACGTGATCAACCTCCTCGAGGACGGCACATGCACCTCCAAGGACTACTACTCGTGCGTCGCCGCGACCAACACGACCAACGGCAACTCGTCCATCGTGCCGCCCACCAAGTCCGGGCGGATCAACACGCTCAAGGGCGCCAAGCTCCGGTACGGCCGCGTTGAGGTCACGGCCAAGCTCCCGCAGGGCGACTGGCTCTGGCCGGCCATCTGGCTGCTCCCCGTCAACGACACGTACGGCCCGTGGCCGGCCTCGGGCGAGATCGACATCATGGAGTCGCGCGGCAACAACCACACGTACGCGCAGGGCGGCAACAACATCGTCTCGTCGGCGCTGCACTGGGGGCCGGACCCGGCCAACGACGCGTGGTGGAAGACGAACAACAAGCGCCAGGCGCTGCACACGACGTACGCCAACGGCTTTAACACGTACGGCCTCGAGTGGTCCGAGAAGTACCTCTTCACATACGTCAACAGCCGCCTGCTGCAGGTCATGTACACCAACTTCAACAAGCCCATGTGGGACCGCGGCGCGTTCCCGGAGTCGACGGCCAACGGGACACGGCTGCTCGACATCTGGAGCCAGACGGGCAACAAGGACACGCCCTTTGACCAGGAATTTTACCTCATCATCAACCTCGCCGTCGGCGGCACCAACGGCTGGTTCGAGGACGGCAAGTCGGGCAAGCCGTGGCTGGATCGGTCGGACAACGCCAAGAAGGACTTTTGGCAGGCGAGGGACAGCTGGCTGCCGACGTGGAAGCAGCCCCAGCTGGAGATTTCGCGGGTCTTGATCGAGCAGCAGTGCAACGGGGGGGAGCTGTAGCATGAATCCTCCCATTCATCCCCCCATTTTTCCCTTGATTATGAGCATGTCACAAAAGGCGCGACCACATGGCTAGAGTTTATTGTTTCTTTTCTTTTTTTTTTTTCGTTTCCTGTCATTGATTTTTGGGATATACTTGAATTGGACATTTGGCTGGTAAATACTATGACTCGGCATATTTCCTGGCGATGGCTGGGGTTTGTACATCATCTTTGAAGCTTGGCTCTGGATTTGATCTGACGATAATTCTGCTTGACGTTATATCCTTCATCAATTTTTCCATAACATACAATTTTGGGTTCCTCAAGAACCAGTCATTGATTCTGCAAATGTGATCAATGCCATTGGAATCCGAGCGTGCCATGGCTCTGACGACACGATCCCGTATTCACGATCAAACTTTGCGCCCAGGCCTCGGCTTTGCGTAATACGGGACGAGCTGCCGGGGCCGCCCCAGCGTGATGACACACGCCTGAGACGGCGTGACACAGGCTCATAGGGCTTTTCAGGACGGGGTTGATACCTGTACCGGTAATTCTGTACTCCAGAGAATGGCGCACAACTCTCTTTCCTTCTGATCATGACCGTTCTCCTAGTCTTTGCGGAGCGATGATGGTGGGATACTATGTCAGACAGTGTGGCGGGGACAGAATCAAGGAGGGAGGAGGCACTACTCCGTAAATCGTATTCAATTGCTGGGAATAGGAGATTCCGTGCTGAGAAGAGCTGAGAAGAGCTCGTATCGGGCGTGAGGGTGCTGCACGGAGTACGGAGTACGGAGTACGGAATACGGAATACGGAGTAGGGAGTACGGAGTACTGGGCTGCTATTTCAGACCTTTTGGCCTCACGATGATGACCTGCTGGTGCCACCTGTCCAGGACCTGTTCTCCATACGGAGTATGTAAAATGCCCTTTCTAAAGGAAAGAGAGTGCAGACTTGAATGGATGAGGAGTTCACCGGAAGCAATGGGGGCAGTCATGAGCTGCCCCCCGGGCCGTAGAACTCAAGGCCGGAAGAGTCGGCATTTGAGCTGTTCAATGTACGAGAACTCGTACGGACTACGAAGTAGGTACTCCGTACAAGCGGATGATCCGTAGGCACTCGTATTCCTGAGCTGCCCGCAATGTCCCGGATCGACAGGTCGTATGCCACTTTGCGGCATTCAATATCCGGTACGAGTACGAGCGGAGTACAGGAAGGAGAAAAATTCTCCAGTGCCCTGGTGCTGCAGGACACGGCCGTGGCCTCGCCGGGAGAGACGATACCGTCGATCGGCGATGAGGGAGCAGGGCTGATCGCTGGACCGAGCTCGAGGGCTAACAAAATAGCGGGCGGGGCCGGCGTGAGGCTGATGCAGGGCATGCCGGCGGGATAAGGGAATATCAGGGGCCGCCGCAGGTCTGTGATATCATAACGCTGTGCCCGTGTCAGTACTGATACGAGTCCGAGTAATCCATACAAGTAGTTGAAGACGAAGAGGCCATCGAGGAGAGAAAAAGTCGTTCACGATGCATGACATGGATCTGTATGTATGGCTCTTGGGTGGCAAAGTGGGTAGATGCCAAGGCTGATGATCAATGCTTGTCGTTGGGCTCGCCGTGATGCATGTACTAGTATTTCGACGGGCATACGCAGTCGTGGTTTCTGTGAGAAGTTCAGATACTTGTAAGGGCGAAGGGATCGACAGTGTCCCTTACCTTGGAATTGGTGGTGATGAAACAGACACATCTGATCTTCTCGCGACGAGGGAGGTCTTGCGGATGTGGTGGTGTGTTAGTACGGACGAATGCTTCACCGCGAGGAAGCATTGCTTGCTGTGCCAGTTCGGCTGTGAGCAGACCCTAACCCTAGACTCGCTTGACGCCGATATCATCCCAAGATCGTCTATTAATAGCACGCCGGGGGGGGGGGTGGGAGCGTCTCATTTGGCCTCTTGAGCGAAAGCTGCGCCACAGGTGCTCGCGCCGGATGCAAATTTAGCAGAGACTCCCAGAACCCTGATTGGCTCCAGCAGCCGCATTCCATTTCAAGACCCCACCCCACCACCCACACCACACCCCCACCCACCCCACACCGCCCCCCACAGCCCGCCTCCCCTCCTCACTCCCACCCCACCCCGCCCCCCCAGCACGATGCCCCTCACAACA
>NQYS01000008.1:474824-498277 GCA_003055955.1 Escovopsis sp. AC
TTTCCAAACCCCCCCCCCCCCCCCCCCAAAGAGCCTTCCCCTCGCGCACTTTCCTTCTCCAGGGGTCAGCGCCTTCTCGTCTTCTCCCAACCGAGCACCAAGCAGGGAAGGACCCAGCACGAGTTGCCTGCCATTTTCCAAGTTGTTGCGCTCGACAGGGTATCGAAGGAAGGAGCGCGCAGGCGAGGAGGCAGGTTCCGCCCTGCAAATCGGAGCCCGCAATGGCGCTGCGTGCGACTGGACAATTTCCATCCACCATCCATCTGCTCTACTCGTACCTCAGATCCCACGATGCTGCCAGCAGACGATCTGGACCAGCAAGCACAGGGACTTCAGGCAGGCCTCGGCTTGCAAACCATCGCCCACGACAGTCCCGTACCGGTACACTCGATGACGGACGGCCAGACGACGATGACGGCCGGGGTGAGACAACCCTGGAGCCGCCCGACCGCGACGGCTCGAGACTCGCGGCGAGATGTGCCTGTCTCATCATCTTCCACCGCGTTCGAGACGCTGCCCTGACGCTTGCCGCGGGCGCTAACGGCACGCATTGATGTCTACCCTGAACGATAGACGCTCTGGGCAGCGCCAAAACAGTGGCTCCGAGGGAGAAAGAAGATCTCTCTGGGCGGTCCGCAGCCGTCCGGAACCCTGCCTCGGGATAACCATGGATGAGTCTCGTTACCGCTCCTCCATCGGGGAAATGCGCCCGTACATACGGAGTACTCCGTACGAGCACGAGTATCTTGGGCCTGTGTCTAGGATGCGACGCGCACTGCGCAGCTCGTCACTCGGGTCCCCTCCCGGCTCATGCCTGCGTGGTTGTGGGCACCCAGCTGCCGTCGAATCCTGGACCAGCATATATCCCGGGCGACAGAGCAAGCAGGGTGATATGGGAGCAAAATGTGCTGATGCCCATTAAGGCGGGTTCAAAATCCATCCAGGTTAGTACGGAATTCTCTTACATACATACGAGTACTCGTACTCGCACTCCGTACTCACGACATCAATACATACTCTCGTGGCTAGCGGGGACGAGATACGGCTTGCTAACGGCTCTCAGGCAGTGCAGCGCCGTGGAGGCTTTGAGATACGGGAATATCCTGCATATCCTCCGCCATGTACATCCAGAGCAGCCTTCAAGCGCGAGGTCCCTCCCATCCCGGCCTCCAAAGTCCGAGTCCCGGCCGGCCAAAGAGGGGCTGGTCCTGGCATGTTTCCGCTCTCGCCATCAAATCGATTCGAGGCCAAGGCCTACGGTACCGCGCTGCTGGCGCTTTCTGCTTGCCGCCTACCGTTACGAAGTACGGAGTACGGAGTACTGGCGCATGCCTCTAGGTACTCGTACATACGAGTACGGGGTATGAGTACCGGTATGGTTCAGTATGGGGGCCCAAGTGCCTCTTAGGTCCAAGACAAGGGTGCCCGGCGTCGAGGCGGGAGACTCTTCCGGCGCTCGTCCGCTGTGGCTTTCACTGTCAGCGTGGAGTACGAGAGCTCGTCGTGTGTGTACGGAGTACGGAGTACATACGGAGTTCTCCTTGCTCCGTATGGTTAACAGGACGCGGTATCGGGAACTCGTTCGACTACGCCATCGTCGCCGTCCTCCACATCATTCCCCGGTATCAATGCTCGTCGCTTCTCTCAACCAAGTCTCTGCAGGTGCCAAAATCAGCCGTGCTTGGCGCCGAATGAGGGGTGCTTCACCTGCTGGTCTCACTCCTGGCCTTGCTCTTGGCTGGTTCCTCTGCCCTACAGAGACTGTTGCCAATTATGCGTCATGCCCTCCGTGCTCCGGAACAGGCCCATATCGGTATGTACGAGTACATACGAGATGGGTACCCTTACAGATACGGAGTACAAACGGTACCTTTACGTCGAGCTGCAAGTTTGGCTGCATCGTCGTCGACCACTCCACGGCCTTGCTCACACCCCCCCTCTCTTCTTGACCAACCCTTGCTGGCCGCCATTGGACCTTCGTTGTCTATCCAGCGCCTTCTCCAAAGCCTGAAGAGCTAATCGAGCTAGGTCCGGAGAGGGAAAAAAAAAACAAAGAAAGAGAGGAAAGATCTGCCTGTACTCGTAAATGGGCGCAAGAGGGAGAAACAGATACGGAGTACAGTGGGGACGGACAGATCGGTCATCCTGTCCGTCGACTCCCTTCCTCTCAGTTGGGCCGCGCGGGTCAGCGTCTCGTTGGCTCTTGTCTTGAGTCCTCATGCAATCGGCAGCCTCTCGGTCCTATTGGGTTGTTCATTTGTTTTCTTCCCTCCCCACCTCAGCTACTTTATCTTCATTCTCACCTCACTTCACAAACTTAATCCTCTTGCTCCTCTCTCGTTCCCCCAATCTTCCTCGCCACTTCCTCTCGTTTTATCACCTCGAGGCCCCGGACGCTGAGCATTCGAATTGGCCCGTCGAGCTTCCACTTCTGGGAGCATTACCGGTACAAGGCCAACACAAAGGAGGGTCCCGGGACATCACCTTTCGCTTCTTTCCACCTCCAAGTTACATTCGCTTGCTTTCGTCTCTTCATGGAACCCTGAATGATATATTTTCTTCCTTTTTTATTAATAATCCGTCCGATATTTTCGGCACAAGCGATAGCCCGTCATCGCAGTTCAGCATTTCGCGTGTCTTGGCCGACTGACCCACCGTTTCGCTCACCTCTGACAAGCCTCCAATACTCACTCAGCCACGGCTTTGATGTCATTTTCATCTGTCGTGGAATCTATTTTGGTGTGAGGGTTATACGTGCTAGGTCTCAGGTCGGACAGTCGCATATATCGGAAAAAAAAAGGGGGGGATACAAAAGACGATAGGGGGAAAAGAGACAGACGATTTTTCATCTCTGCGGCGGGGCGGCTTCCATCAATACAATTCAACACCACGGTTCGATCACGATGGGGTTGCGAAAGTTCATCAAGCCCAAGAAGGAGGAGTCCCCGGCTGCGCCAGAGCAGAACTCGGCACCCTCTCCAGCACCGGTGGCACCGGCGGGCCCCATTCCAGCTCCTCCTCGACTACAAAACCTCAGCAACAACTGGTTAGATACTCCCCGTGCGAGTGTAGGCCCGAACGACATGGAGCTCCAAGCACCCACGCCGAGGTTCTCCTCGCGGCCTCAATCACCCTCGAACAACCCATCTGGCCGGTCAACGCCGTCATTGCAGAGCTCGGTCTTTCTCGACGATATCAAGCATGAGGTCATGGTCAATTACCTGTACCAGCAGCAATGTTCTCAGCTTTGGGTCGGTGATGGCTCCGGCGAGGTCGAGGGTGTGCTTCTTCGCAAGTCCCGCGGTCACTACATGGCCTGCCCACCTCAGCTGGCCAACTCTCCATTCGCGTTTGCTTGCGCTGCTCTCAATCTCCAGGTATATTTCAACCTCCTCTGACTTGATTCCTGTCAGTCATGCTACATTTCGTCTCATGATCCAAGACTGACACTTTTTTTTTTGCAGTGCGCGATGACTGTCAACTCTCGTGTCATCAAGACCTTTCTCCAATTCTCGCCCGATGCCGTGGATGTCCCCCTGACGAACGGCCTGCGTGTGCAGATCCTGCCCACCATTGATGATCTGCCCAGGGCTCGCAAGTATCAGTTCGCCGCCTTCGTTGCCTCCGAGGGCCTCCTGGTCGTCTGGGATGACGATGCGCCCCATCTGATCCAGCGCGCCAAGGCCATCGAGTCTGAGCTCATGGAGCTGGTCTGGAAGGCCGGCAACAATAACAACAGTGATGACAGCGAGGACGAGAAGCGGGCGCAGGCCACCAAAGCGGCCGAGATCGATGAGGAGAGTGGCGAGGTCAAGCCTGAGACTCGCCCGATCCACCTCCAGAACACTGTCATGGTCAGCTTGACAATGTGTCTGGTCACTGTCTCTCTTGGTGCCGCCTGGCGGCAGCTTGCCATCGAGGTGTCGGTCGATGGCAGTTACGTTCGTCTGGCTCTCCTGGCCCTGGCCCCCGTTCAAATCTTCTTCACGCTCTTCTTCTGCCAGGTCATCATTGGATGTCTTGCGCAGATCTTCGGTCCGATCCGCCAGCTCACCACCAATTCCAAGTACTACTCGGCGACCACCCCGCCGCGCCTGCAGAGCGCCATCCTGCCTCACGTCACCATCCAGTGCCCCGTCTACAAAGAGGGTCTCGCCGGTGTCATCATCCCCACGGTCAAGTCCATCAAGCAGGCCATGTCGACGTACGAGCTCCAGGGCGGTTCCGCCAACATGTTCATGAACGACGACGGACTGCAGCTCATTTCCGAGGAGGACCGCCAGGCCCGCATCGAGTTCTACGCCGACAACTGCATCGGCTGGGTGGCTCGCCCCAAGCACGGCGAGAACGGCTTCACCCGCAAGGGCAAGTTCAAGAAGGCCTCCAACATGAACTTTGCCCTCATGATCTCTTGCAAGGTCGAGGAGAAGCTCCAGGCCATTGACCGCCATCCTGAATGGAACCAGAACGACGAGGCCCTGGCGTACGAGCAGGCCCTCAAGGAGGTCCTCGAGGCCGACGGACGCGCCTGGGCCGATGGCAACATCCGCGTGGGCGATTACATCCTCCTCATCGATTCTGATACCCGGGTCCCCACCGACTGCCTGCTCGACGCCGTCTCCGAGATGGAGCAATCCCCGGACGTCGGCATCATGCAATTCTCCTCTGGCGTCATGCAGGTTGTCCACACCTACTTCGAGAACGGCATTACGTTCTTTACCAACCTCATCTACTCTGCCATCCGGTACTCCGTCTCCAACGGAGACGTCGCTCCCTTTGTCGGCCACAACGCCATTCTTCGATGGTCTGCCATCCAGCAGGTCTCCTACCAGGACGAGGACGGGTACGACAAATTCTGGTCCGAGTCGCACGTCTCCGAGGACTTTGACATGTCTCTGCGTCTCCAGTGTAACGGCTACATCATCCGCATGGCCGCGTGGGCGGGCGAGGGGTTCAAGGAGGGCGTGTCTCTGACGGTCTACGACGAGCTCGCCCGGTGGGAGAAGTACGCCTACGGCTGCAACGAGCTCCTCTTCCACCCGATCCGGACGTGGCTCTGGCGCGGGCCGTTCACGCCGCTGTTCCGCCGCTTCCTCTTCTCCAACATCCGGTTCACGTCCAAGATCACCATCATTTCCTACATCGGCACGTACTACGCCATCGGCGCTGCCTGGATCCTGACGACGGTCAACTATTTCGTCATGGGGTGGTTCAACGGGTACCTGGACAAGTACTACATCGACTCGTGGAAGGTGTGGTTCTCCATCATCATCGTCTTCAACGGCCTGGGCAACGTGGCGCTCGCCGTGATGCGCTACCGGGTGGGCGAGAAGGGCCTGCTGCACTCACTGTTTGAGAACTTCATGTGGACGCTGATGCTGGCCATCTTCCTGGGCGGGCTCTCGCTGCACGTCAGCCAGGCGCTGCTGGCGCACATGTTCGAGATTGACATGACGTGGGGCGCGACGGCCAAGGAGGCCGAGTTCTCCAACTTCTTCATCGAGGTGCCCAAGGTGCTCAAGAAGTTCAAGGTCTCCATGTTCTTCTCGCTTCTCTTCATCGTGGGGATGATCATCCTCGCGGTCGCGCCGTTTGT
The DNA here is from genome assembly GCA_003055955.1 of Escovopsis sp. AC. NCBI lineage: Eukaryota > Fungi > Ascomycota > Sordariomycetes > Hypocreales > Hypocreaceae > Escovopsis > Escovopsis sp. AC. The sequence goes on from NQYS01000008.1 coordinate 480,421, forward strand.
GCCCTTTGACTGGCGGATCACGGACTTTGTCGCGATCCTGCCCATGGCCACGGTCACGGCAAGTCACTTTTTGTTGCCGTTGGCTTTGAACCCTGCTCTCATGACCTTTTCCTGGTAATCGGCAGGATGATATCTCTCTCTCTCTCTCTCTCTCTTACTCTTACTCTTACTTGCTTACAAACAAACACACAAACACACACACACACACACACACCTTCCCTGGCATCTTGTCTCATTTTCCTCGGAGTTTGATCGTCACGATTGCTTGCATATTGAGGGGCATGTCGCCCTCTCCATCGACACTCCTTTGAGTAAAGGAGCACACACATACACTTAGATATGACGTACACAAGGGGGTTCTCTCGGCGTTTTAGGCTACGATTTCTGCGAAATTTTCTGCATGTACATCTCCATCTTGGATATATTAGTAGTAAGGACGAAGGGCCTATCTGCGCGGCAGGGACATAAAAATATAGGTTATGGCGGGTTTCCCGGGCTCGGCAGGGCTTGACCGGGGGGGGTTTGGGTTATTGATGGGATAGGATAATGACGAATGCAAAGCATTGATGTTCCGGCTGAGAAAAAGGAAAGTTGTCGAGAACTTATGTACTCCTTATGTACGGAGTACGAGTAGAAGTGAAGCCCAGACGAGGAGCAGCAGGTCGAAGAAGTAAACTTTCGGCGGACCCGGTTCTGGCGGGGGATGCGTGATGACGACTGAGGGATTGCGGATTGTTTGGGGTCTTGGGGTCAATCTTGGCCGTCGTTTGCTTTGCGCGGACAGATGGATCAATGATGCGCGAGCTGCGGCGTGTCTCTCGTTCTGGCGGTGAGGTTGGGGGGTCGGCGGTCGGCGGTCGGCGGTCGAACTCCTGTGCGTCTTGCAGGCTTGGTGAACCCGTACTCGTACATACGCAATGGCATGCAAAGGCTTGAGTCGATCTAATATTAGTACGGAGTAGTTCTCCTTGATTTGTGACGTCGTCGTGATACTCGACCCGTCGATGGTGTCAAGAGCTTTGAATGGATGCAGAGGTGGTCACTGGTGATGAGGAGTGGGGAGGAACCCTAACCCTGGAGTTGATTCTGCCCTTGCCGGAGTAAACAATAGCGCTCACCGCCTAGAATATAGGGTAGTCGATAATGCCAGAAATGACTGTTGAGATCCATGCTGGATCAATTGATGTGCCTGCAATGAGGCTTCACACGATGGATCAACGCAGCCAGAGGCAGACTGACCAGGGGGTTCGGAGGACAGGGAACGCGCTGCATGCGGAGAGGCGGCCTGGCGACACCTGCCTGGTGCAGCGAAGCAGCCGCAGGCGATCCATGCTCGCATTGCGGAGAACCGTCAGCTCGATTCCGTACGGAGCACATACGAGTACAGGTAGTAGATGACTCTGACGAGGGCGGCATCCTTTGGATTGAAGTCGGAGCAGTCATTGAACGTGGCGACGCTGATTATTTGGAATCTCAGGTTCATGTATTTTCAAGATATTATTTTTCCTTCCCCCAAAATTGCATTCCAGGGAAGGACCTGCTGCTGCGTTGCCGAGGAGGAGCGTGTTGGCCTCTGCCTGAATCATCCGAACCAACGCCTTGCGAGTCCCGAGACGAGAGACAAACACTACTACTACCTATCATCCACCACCATTACCATCATCATCGCGCACCGCACCACCCCGGCGGGCCTCTGGTGACGTGATCATCGTCACTGCACGGCGGGCACATACATACATCTATACTAATCCCCGGGCATCGCTGGGGGGTTTAGTTCAGTCACGTCACGTCACGCAAAGGGAACACCCGAAAGCAGTGCTCTCATGGCCATGACCTCGAGCGCGGCGTCGCGGCCGGCGTCGCCAGCGCCATCCCAGCCGCCCCGCGCGCCAGCCTCCCCCTCCGTCTTCTCGCTCGCCTCCACCGCGAACCCGCTCTCCCAGTACGCCCTGCCGCTGCCGCCGCCGCGGCCCGCGCACATCGTCATCACCAAGGCGGACCTCGAGCGCTCGCACGAGGCGTACGCCGACCTGCTCGCGTCCGCCAAGGCGTACCGGCTGGCCCTGGCCGCGCTGTCGACGGCGGCGTCGACGTTCGGCTCCGCGCTCGAGGCGTGCGCGCGGCTCAAGGAGGCCCGCGCCGAGCCCATCGGCCCCGCGGGCGCCGCGCCGGCGTCCACCATGTCGGCGAGCTTCACGGCCCCGCGGGGCGCCTGCACCGCCGACATGCTCCTCGCCGCCTCGGGCGTGCACCACCTCATCGCCAACCACAAGCAGATCCTCTCCGAGACCGTCTACCGCTCCTTCGAGGTGCCCCTGCTGCACGACCTCGACAAGTGGCGCGGCGTCATCGACGACGAGGAGCAGACGTACCAGCACAACATCCGCGCCCAGAGCAGGGAGGTCAAGCGCCTCGAGAAGGACGGCCTCAAGCTCCACAGGCAGCGCCGCCGCGACGTCGCCCGCTTCCGCGCCCACCTCGTCGAGCTCACCGGCCAGCTCGACGGCCTCACTGCCCTCCACGCCGACCACGCCCGTACCCTGCTGCGCGAGAGCCAGGAGACCAGCGGCCGCATCGTCGACGCTGGCTGCAGCCTCGTCCGCGCAGAGGTCGACATCTTCGAGAGCCTCGCCCGCAAGGGCTGGAGTGGCGGCGGCCTCGACGACCTGCTCGAGAAGGGCCAGGACCTCTTCGCCGCAGACGACGGCGGCGGGGGCCCCGGCGGGCCCGGCGGCCACCACGGCGCCGCCGCGGTCGGCAGCGACGGCGCTAAGCTCTTCTCGATCCTGCCGCCCAAGAGCATCCTCGCCGACTCCGCCTCCGCCCCGGGGCCCGAGAGCAGCCTGCTCATCGAGCCCACAGACCGCTACCAGTCCCTCGCGGGCGCCGCCGCTGGAGTCGCGGAGCGCAAGCAGTCCAGCGGCGAGGATGCCGACAGCGTCTTCTCCGCCGAGTTCAACAGGCCGCGGGGCGCGCGGCCCTTCTCCCCGCAGCCCATCCGCCGGCCACCCACCGACGTCACCTACGACACGCTCTCCGCAGGCGGCATCGGCGGGGGGGCCCCTGCCCTACCGAACGTGGACGACGACCTCCCCGGCATGACGAGCCTCCAAGAAGAAGGCGAAGATGACGACGACGACGAGGAGGAGGATGATACGGACGATGTGGAGCAGGAGGGGCATGAAGAGGAAGAGGAGGAAGAGGAGGAAATAGGGCCCCATGGACGACTGGCCGAGGTGGATGAGCGAGAGAGCGTCCTGACCAACGAGGACTCGGCACACTGGGAGCCCCACGACGAGGGCGAGGAGGTGTACCACCTGCGCAGGCGGCGGACCACGCAGGACTCCAACGGCAGCGACCTCCTCATGGGCGGGAGGGGCAAGATGATGCGAGGAGACGGGGACGGTAAGGAGCCGGAGCCGAGAGTGCTCGGGATCGAGCCGTCGCCGGAGTCGGCGTGGGGGAGTCCCGGGAAGGAGGACTATGCGGATTGATGCGCGTCAAGTTTCTTGTTTGGCTTTTCTTTTCTTTTCTTTTCTTTTCTTTTCTTTTCACTTTTTCCCCTTGTTTGCGCTGGTGTGTGTTTTCTTCGGTCTGGTCTGCCAACGCCCCCTATATGATCGTCGTCGTTCTGTTTGTCTGGCTGGTGTGGGTATGTATGGCTGGATCTGCCTGGTGCAGGCTGGCAGGGAGGTCTTGGCCCATTGATGAGATATCTCGCACGGGACCACTTCTTCATTCTTCCCTTTTGTTTAACCTTTCCTATTCTTCTCTTGTTTTTTTTCTTTTGTCTTCATTTTCTTTTTCTTCCTGGATCGATGTGATCATGAATGCTATGATCACGCTTGCTATGATTACGAAGGGAGCACGGAAGTTTCCGGATGGTAGAGTTACTGGTTAGCGTTTGATATATATCCTTATGCGAAGATTGTTGTCTGGCCATGGAAGACGCCGAATGCCGTCGTCTTCCGATGTTTATGTCTGATGGGATAAGTGCGCTCCCTTCAATTGTGAGCCTTGATCGGGAAGCTGGTTGTTGCTTGTATTTGCTTCAAGGGCTCCTTTTGGTAGTCTGACCCCTGAGCTTCAATCCTCGAACCGCCCCGTTTTTTTTGGTATTGCTGATAGTGGCACGAAGGGAACGTAGAATCAAGGAGTGTCTCCTCGAGAGATGGCCAGCGGTATCATGACGTCTTCGATGATAAAATTGAAGGGGAAAACTAGCTGGTGGTCTATGTGAAAATGCAAACGCATCACCGTCGCGGCTTATAGTCATGCTCATCCAAGACATGTACAACGCATCCCTCGTCCCTCGCCCCTTGTCTCGCGTTGTATCCTTCGTCTCTCCACCACCATTAGGAGGTCCCTCTCCTCAGTCATCCTTGTCCGCCGAGTACACGTCCCCCCGAAACAGCCCAAACGTCGCGTCGAACCACCAGATGATCTTCCAGTAGAGGCTCGCCCGGCCCCAGTCGAAGTCGCCCGTCTCCGTCCGCGGCACCTCGTTGCCAATCATGCTCCCGCTGAACCACTTGACGATGGGCACCGCGTTGAAGACGCGCTGCACGACCGACTGCTGCGGGAGGAGGGCCTGCTCGGCCGGCAGCAGGCGCGCCTTGCGCGCGGTCGGGATGCGCCGGCAGAAGAGGCTGTCCGCCGGGTCGATGACGTCGGCGGACGCGGGCTGCAGCTGCAGCTCGCGCGCCGGCGGCAGCTTGCGCAGCGGGAAGGCCGGCGCCGCGAGGGGCGTCGTGTCGAGCATCATGGTGTCGCTCGAGCGGCCGCTCAGCGTGCTCGTGTCGAGCGTCTGGCTGGTCGCGCGCGAGTCGCCCCCCGGCGACAGCTCGAGCAGGCGGCTGCTGAACGACGTTGGCAGGCCGGAGATGGCGACGGCGGCGGCGTGCCCGGGCCGGCGGCGCGCGTCGGCGGGCGTGCTGCGCGGCCGCAGCTGGTCCTCCATCTCGACGTCCATGGGCTCCGCGTCGATGCACGCCTCGTCCTTGGGCGCGAGCCCGCGGTAGTGCTCCGCGTGCACGAGGTGGCCGAGGATGCGCTGCGGGCTGGCGAAGACGGCCGCATGGCCCGCCTCGGCGCTCTCAAACGTCACCTTGACCCAGTGCTCGCCGCCGTCGGCGCGGTTTACGAGGACCCGCTCCTCGGCCGTCAGCGTCCGGCGCCGCGTGAACGCCGGGTCGCGCAGCTCCGACTTGTACCGCCGCTGCGACGACGGCGGCTCGCGCGGGTAGTCCTCGAGCACGCGGCCCGCGAGTGCCTCGTAGTGCGCGATCGCCGCGTACTGCTGCGCAGACGACCGGTACCCGCGCAGTATGAGCTCGACCGGCGTCCGCTGCGACGAGGCCCGCTGCGGCATGGCGTCGTCCTGATTCGACGTCATCGAGGCGTTGGGGTTCAGCTTGCGCGCGCTCGCGCCAGAGGGGTTACTCGGATTCGACAGGTTGGCATTGCTGCCTGTGCTGCTGAGGTTTCCACCACTACCACCACCGGTGCCGGTGTTGTTGTTGTTGTTACTGCTGCTGCTGTTGAGGATGGCGTTGCTGTTGCTGTTGCCGATGTTGGCCTGGCTGGAGACCCAGTCGCCGAAGAGCTTATCCGCCGCGGCGAGCGTCGGGTTCTCTCGTCCACGTGCCGGCGTGCCCGTCTTGGACCGCGATCGTCTCGTCGACTTGCCGAATGAACCTGTCTCCGCGACAGCACGCCGCGTGCGAGCGTTGCCCGCGGGCCCCTCGTGTCTAATCATCCCCAACCCATCCCTTGTCAGCGTTCCGGGCATGTCGTCATTCATCGCAACGTCATCGGGGATGGTTTTTTTTTGGGGGGGGGGGGGACAAACGCGTTGAATATCATGGCGTAGGGCCGTCTGATCCCATCGTCGCCGACATAGCACTCGTCGTCGGGGACGTTGTGCAGGATGAGAGGCGCCATGCTATCGTGAGGAGGAGGCAAGGGCCCAAAAGGGCCAGAGAGGAAGGGAAGGGAAGGGAAGGGTAGGTGCCTGGTGTCGAGCCCGGGGGTGCCAGTTGTCTGCGATGGTCCGAAACGCGCGGTCCGATGGGCTGGGAGGGCGGAGCAAGGGATCGGGGCGGCGGGATCGGGAGGGGTGTCGTGCTGTTTCGGAGTCGTTTGCAATGTGACGGATGGGGAATCTGATCTGCCTGGCGACTTTTCAAGCTGCGTCGTGGATCCGTGATGTTTGTTATCGGCAGAGGAAGAATCGCGGGAGGCGCGCCACTGCAGAGGCCCCCCGTGGCTGGGCTAATGGCTGCGCCACAGCAGAGGCTGGATCGGGACTAGACCGAGTGACAGTCCAGGGTTAGGGTTCTTCGACTCGGAAGACAATCCATACGTGATGGGGTGGAATGGACTGTTTCAGAACAGAGGGATGGGGGAGCTGTTGATCAAATATCGACTGGATGAGGTCAAAAAGATATAGAAAACACAAATATATGGCAAATATTGGGATGACCTATCTACACAACGCCATGCAAGTCTCGAGATGTACCCGAAGAGTCCCTGACTCTTCTATCCTCAACCACCTCGGTCAGCACATCCACCTTCTCAGACGAGAACCGCCATGCCGGGACCTTGTTCTCAAACAAGACATCCAACTCCGCAAACGTCCGCCCCTTGGTCTCCGGTATCCGAAAGAACCCCCAGATCGTGACCAGCACGCCGACCCCAAACCAAACAAACGCCGCCTTGCCCTTCAGATTGCCCTCCGTTGGGTTGATGAGATACGGCTCGACAGTGTTATCCACAATGTTGACGGCGCTGTATACAATGCCCGTGATGGACAGCGTCTGGGAGCGGAGCCTCGTGGCCGACACCTCGGACGCGAGCGCAAAGGTCTGCGGGCCGATGGTGGCCGAGTAGATCGCGATCCAGACGAGCGCGAGGCCGGACTGCCCCCACTTGGCGGCGTTGTGGTCCTCGGCGAAGGAGAGGACGCCGATGAGCAGGAGGACGAGGGTGAGCATGCTCGAGCCGAAGACGATGAGGGTGCGGCGGCCGAACCAGGACATCAGGACCCAAGAGAACATGGTCGCCGCGAACGCGATGCCCATGTCCGCCAGGTTCATCTTATAGGCGTTGGACGGGGAGAGCCCCGCCTGGACGAAGAAGTACGTCGCGTTGTACGCCAGCGCCTGGCCGATCAGGCTCTGGGACGAGAGCGTGAGGCACGAGATCTCGGTGCGCCTGAGGTTGACGCCCCGGAAGCAGTCGAGGAAGCTCACGTTGGCCTGGACCTGCTGCTCGAGCTGGTTGGTGTGGTGCATCATGAGGATCTTCTTCTCGAGCTCTTCGTCCGTGAGGCCGGAGGAGAGCCGTCGCAGTGAGGCCTTTGCGTCTTCCAGCCGCCCGCGGCGGACGAGCCACCAGGGAGAGTCCGGCGCAAGGAGGGCAATCAGCAACAGCGGCACGGGAAACACCCATTCAACGGCAAACGGGATTCGAAACGCCCACTGAGTGTTGGTGTCCACGAGTCCCTGCAGGATCCCCGCCACGATGAATTGGCCGATGACCCAGCAGAGGTTAGAGAACGAGGTCAGATAGCCTCTCAGCGCGGTCGGGCAGATCTCGGATGAGTACGCCGTTCCCATGATGGTGAAGATGCCCCAGGGCATTCCGAGGAGAAACTGGCCCGCGATCAGGGCGTGGATGTTGGGGGCGAAGAAGGGGATGAAGATGAATCCCGCGAGGAAGGTCAGCGCGCCCATGGTGACGACCCTGTGGCCGAAGCGCTCGGTGAGGAAGCCGCTGCACAGGAGGCCGATGATACCGCTGCACGAGCTGGTGACTGTGAGACCGACTTGCCAGGGGCCGGAGATGACGTATCTCCCCAGCTCGGGATGATATGTGCCGTATTTCTCGACGAAAGAAGGGTATGCCATGAGACTGCCCATGAGGATGGTGTCGTAGCCCACCATGACTAGGACATATCATACCGCGGTTAGCAAGCAGATAGGGCGCTTCAAAACGAGAGAGGGACTGACCGATCGTGAAAGACATGGCGAGAGCCCAGAAGATGGACGTCGGATAGCGATGGATCGCCTCGCCGACGGTCATCGCGGACTCATCTTGGTAGGCTCGGGCCACCGAGTCTTCTGCCAGAGAGGGATTCGCCATGTTGGTGACGGCCTGCCCTCACGGTTGTTTCCGTCCAATCCCGCTAATTCACGCAAAAGTCCAACCAGCCGCCTGCGATGCAATGCCCGAAATCGCCTCTCTCTCCGTCTTCCGTTGCCGTGACGGCTGGTCGAAGATATGCCCTGTCCCACGCTCCCAAGACCCTTCACATCCAGGATACTGGCGGCGCATCCATCCTTATAGCTCGGGCAGTTCAAGGCTTCTGTCTCACGGACCAGCACGAATTGGTATCAGATTTCGGGAGGCATGCCGGGTTCGTCGATGTCGAAAGATCGTCGTCTGCTGAGTCATTGGATGTCGAAGAATGGTCTAGCGAGATTTTGATTGGCGCGACAGGGGCGTTGGATTACGCCGGATTATGCAATTATGGGGTTCTAGATCTTTCTCGTGGGTCGCTCGGATTCAGCTCGTCAGATCCAAATGCGAGCTTATTTGTCGATGAGGAATGTCGTCACGTCGTACTCGGTGCTCTGCCAGGGACGGGTCTCATCTCGGATGCAAGGGACCGCTGCCCTCGAATATCAGTTCTCATCGTAACGATTGGACATCTGCCGGCATCCATGGGCCGGGCCTGCTAAGGCTGAGATCGCCCGGCTAATTCGATCCGGGAATCTCCCTGACGGACGGAATGCCGGCATCGATCCCATCTTTCGGGGTCGCTTCCTGCATGCGCGAGGGCGTGACGTCCAACCCTCGCATGAGAAGGTGTCCGCAAAACGTTGTACACAAAGGAATGGCTGATCGGTCTCTGATGCCTCATCCTAGATGTGATAGACCGATGCCTGTGACAATGTCGCCGTCCTTGTAAAACTTCGTCCCTGGCAGCATCTCGCTGGCGACCCACCGCGCTGTCTTTGTATGCATCAACCCGCGCCCAAATGATTCGACACTTATCTCATCCTTCACGACGTCGAGCTTCCCCAAGGCGCCACCGAACGAATCCACGGATGGCGGAACCACGCCCACCTCGGATGGTACCCCTCCTCGGGGAAAAGTAGACACCCCATCGCAAAGCGCCTGGAAGCAGATCAGCTGGTCTTGGAGATGCTCGTCAACCTGGCCACCCAGGGAAATCTCCCCGTGTAGCTCCCTGCACAGCTTTCGGGATAGCTGTGTGATGAATTGATCATCATCAGGGGTGTTCTTCGGGGCGGACTTGAAGACATCGCGTGCCCAGCGGATGCCACCCCTCGAGTGGGCGACGAGCAAGATGGCCCAGCGGCTGCGATGGCCCGAGTCTTCGACGACTCTGAAGTTGACATCGATGTTCAGTAAGCAGTCATCCAGGTCTCTCGCAAGGGCGTTTTGCAGCTGCGAGTGTGCGTGTATCGGAGCGATGATGCTGATGTCGATTCTTGTCACACGATACGACTCCGGATAGACGTATCGCGGTTCCTTCCATTGGAGCTTCTCCCCTCGGAATGGGATGGACGGTGAGGAGGACGCCTCCTCGCGTAAGCGGTCCCAAGCTCCATCCACGAACCCTCAACTCGCGCTCCACTCGAATGCCAAACCTCTCCTCCAGCGTGGGCAGCAGCACCTGGTCAAAATATTCGTAGCTCAATGAGAAGGACACGTTCGTCCCGCCCGAGAGCTCGAGGACGATAGGCTGGCCAGCGTCGTTGGCTGCGTACAGCAGGAATGGGAGCACCGCCTGGGCGACGAGCAGCACGCTCGCAGCTCCGGACTCTGTATGGATGCATACATTTCGCGGAGCGAATGCCGTCGGGGGTCGCCTCGGGGTGAACGTCAGGGTTCTCGAGCCGACCGCGAGGCCTTTAACGTCCGCCTTGGTCGCGTCGGCCAGCCACTTGATGGCCGCGAAATGCTGGCTTTTGAGACCTGTTTTCAAACGGTCAGACATGGATGACGGTCGGGGTCGAGTTTGGAGTCATTGGCGAACAAACCTCCACCACGGCTTCCAGATCGGTTGCCCCTGATGTTGGTGATTCTTAGGGGCTGGGACGTGAGGGCCGAAAGGGTCACGGCGAGGCGGACAAGCTGACCCCCCCCTTCGCCTGTTCTGCCGTCAAGCTCTATCGTCTTGATGGCTGAGGATCTCAGACGATGTCTCCTGGGTCGTGGGCAATGGTTTCCCCGCTGCTGAAAGCGCAATGTCGTTCGGGCTGAATGGCTGAGGTTGCACGGCAGCTGAGCGGCGGCTTTCCACTCCTAACAGCTGAGCTGGGCGTTGAAACATCGCCGTCTGGCCCGATCCGATGAGTCACAAAGCTTGATCCTTGTTCGAGCATTTTCAAAGGCTCTGACTGGCGTTTTCATCTGAAGAAGAGAAGGGTTGCCTCGTGGTCCCAGGCAGCATGAATCAATTGATGCATCGCGAGGATGGAGTCGCCTCGAATTCGGGGAGTCTCGAGAGGTGAGTCACTCGGCAGGCAGTCAAGCGAGCCAATCAAGCAGTGGAGAATCCGACTTACGATTTTTCATTTGCAGAAAGTCGAGAGGCAGACATGATGGGGCAACCTCGACCAATCGAGCGGCGTTTGTGGGTTTCGATTGGTCGAAAAGATGCAGTCGTCGCCGAGTCCTTTTGCGGGAAGGAGCGAGGCAGAAATGAGGCCATCACCGTCCCGAATTTGGAAGTCGAGCTGAGAAAGTCGAGGTTGCAGGGCAGCCCAACTCTCCACAAGCATCAACCGTACTGCAACCGATACTACCACTGATCGAGGAGCTACGGACCCGACAGACTGAGACTCAAGACTTCCGATGAATGGGCCGCCTTCGGACCTGTAAATACATATGTACGCGGTCTCTCCATCACGGAGCAGAGATGTGCGCCCAGAGACGATGGACGACGATCCCCATGGTCGGCGGTGAGGTTTCGGCTCCCTTGAGGAGCATGAACATATACATACATACATACGTATACGAGCACATAGGGTCATGGCCAACGGCATCGAGACGTAATCTTTTGCCTGCAGAGCGGGGCATGAGCGCCTTTGGGATGTCCCGGTGATTTCTCACTGATGATCACGCGAAAGCATCTATGTAGTCCTGGTGGGTTTGCCTCTTCTTCGTTGTCTTCGACGTACTGGTACTGACTTATCCTGTGTCCGCCAAGGCTATGACTTCCTGTTGGGCAGCTTACCAACAGTCAGTCTGAGCACCCATACCTGTACCCCCCTTTTATCCTGTCTGACGGAAAGCTGCAGAGCGAGAACATCGGTGTTCCACCTCATTTTCCGGCATCGCTGTCTTCAAACTCCGAGGCCGATGTGTCAAGGAACATCCTCAGAAGAGATTCTCGAGAAAAAGACAAGACCTGGGCTCAATCGCCGAAGAGAAATTATCTCATTCGGCGAATGATTCATAGCGAAGCTTTGGCGCTTTCAAGCTGAGGGCTCTCACGATCCGCAGAGAGGAGGCTCGACCCCCTAGACCACAGAGACCCTTGCGACCTGCAGCTTCGTGGTCAACCTCAATGCCAGTCTATGCGGAGCCGTCCACTGTCCGACAGGCCGTGACCCGGTCTATGTCGGATCCGACTCTCCCAAACGCTAAAGCGTTCCCCACAACGTCAAAGCCTCAACAGGCAGTTGGGGAGTCAGCGGCTCGGCTGCATAGCCGACAGCCCCTGTCTGGTGTGGTCTTCCCTCATTTTCTCGGCCTCCAAGGTGGAGACTCGCAGATGTAGGCTGTCGTCGGGAGTTCAAGACGCCGAAGGTCAGTTCTAATGCCTCGAGATCCGGGCGAACGAGGGACCGCAACGCGGGGAACCCTGGATCCACAAAGTACACAACGCCAGGAGCAAGTGTCTTGGTGGAACGTGAGAGGGCCCAACGATGTTCATTGTGACGCCCTGAGCAAGATGAGCGTTGGCATATAAAAGCATGAGCAGCCCGTCGAGATGAGATGATTTGGCATGTGGCTCTCACCTCACTCATGTTCCACGACCTATACGATTTCCCTACGAAAGATGGCCGCCCTCAGAGTTCTGATATCTGGCGCTGGAATTGCTGGCCCCTCTATCGCGTTTTGGCTGTCGAAGCTCGGCCACTCATGCACAATCTTTGAACGCCACCAGAAGTTACGTACTTATGGACAACAAATCGACATTCGAGGCCACGGCATCACCGTCGTCGACCGCATGGGCCTCAAGGGGGAGATCATGAAGCACAATGTTGACGAGGAAGGCTTTCAGCTCGTCAACGTCAAAGGCGAGAGGAAGCTTCTCCTCGGCCGCATGGAGGCAGGCGACGATAAATCAAAGGCCTTTACCAGCGAGATCGAGATCATGAGATCAGACCTCAACGAGATCCTGTACAACGCCACGAAGGAAAGATCAGTATACCGCTTCGGCACGACGGTAGTAGACTACGAGAACCAGCCGGACGGCGTCCTCGTCACGCTCTCGGACGGCACGGCGGAGAAGTTCGACCTCGTCATCGCAGCAGACGGATCCAACTCGCGAATCCGAAAGATGATGCTCAAGCGAGGTGAGCGCATCAAAGACAACTCGCGCACCCTGGGCTTCTTCGTCGCATACTTCAGACTCCCGAAGACGCCCGAGGACGGGAACCTCGCAACGGGATGCATGGTCCCGAAGCGACGGTTCATGATGACCAGGTGGCACACCGAGGAGCAAGGCCAAGGGTACCTCATGACCAGGGCCTCCGGGGGGGTCCTCAAGACTGCCCTCTCCAAGGACGTCCGGGCCCAGAAGGAGGCCTTCGCGCAGGTATACGACGGCGCCGGTTGGCAGGCCAACAGGCTGATCGCGGCCATGCACGAGGCGGAGGATTTCTACGCCGAGGAGATTGTGCAGCGGCGGACCAACATTTGGCACAGCGGACGGGTCGTGCTCCTCGGAGACGCGGCGTTCGCGCCCGGATTGGTCACCGGGATGGGGACCTCGCTGGCCGTGGTGGGCGCTTATGTGCTCGCGGGGGAAATCGGCAGGCACGGGGGCGACGTCGCTGCTGGGCTGGAGGGGTTCGAGAAGACGATGAGGCCGTTCGTGCAGCAGGCGCAGATTCCGTCGGTGGCAGCGTGGAGGCTGATGTGGCCGAATAGCGCGCTCGGGGTGCGGATGCTGCACTTCATGATCAAGGCGGCGATGCGGCTCAAGGTGCCGGCGCTCATGGAGCGATTCCAGTCAGAAAGCAAGTGGACGTTGCCCAGGTATGAAGAGTTATTGGGGGGCAATGTCCGGGGCTGATGGGGACTCTGAAACTTCAACTTCAGGGGTACGAAGGATTTGCTCCCCGATTTGTGTCATCCATATTTGAAACACTAGCACAGAACTGCATTTCACTGAACAGCATGGCGGTAGATAATGGTAATATATCCAATTGATAAACCTCTGTATGGTTGTTGGACCTAGATATCAGGTTTCAGGAGAAGAAAAATCCATATCTTACGCCCCCATGTCGCTAAGCATCATGACACCTGTCCAAACGTCATCAAAAGCCCAACACCAGGCACCTGACTCAAGCCCATTGCCAAAGTCGAAAATTTGGAGGATTAAAGGGGGGAAAAGAGGAGAGATAGGAGAGAAGAGGAGAGAAGCAAGAAGAATAAAGGGGAAGGGAGCGAAAAAAAAAAGGGGGGGGGGGCAAAGTGAGGAAAAGAGAAGAGAAGAAAAGGGGAAGAAAAAACAGAGACAAAGGCTAAGGAAGGATACAACGACCCGCGCTGGCAGGAGGGGCACTCACATCTTAGCACTCCCCGACCGACAGAAACAGGACGACGCAATGGGCACATCGGCGACATCCATGGCAGCCCTCAGCCTGGGCTCCACGGCGGTCGCCTCGTCGGCCCTGCCCAGCCTGACGAGGCACTCGTGGTAGCCGTGCAGGGCCCAGACGTTGTTGGGGTGCTGGTGCACCCTGGGCAGGCTGCCGTCCAAGCCGAGGTCGGCGGCGTAGACGCCGAGCGCCTCGTGGACGCGGCCGCGGTCGAGCAGGAGCGCGCCGTAGGCGTGGCGGACGGGCTGCATCCAGCCCCAGGGCTCCTCGAAGGGCAGGCCGTCGTAGCGGGCGATGGAGTCGCGCAGGTGGGCGAAGGCGGCCTCGTAGCTGCCGGCGCGGAACTCGATCTCGCCGTCGAGCATGGCCTCGGCGACGCCGAGGATGTCGACGCACTTGTTGTTGAAGAGGGTGCGGGAGGGCTTGACGCGGGGCACGGCGGCGGCGAAGAGGGCGCGCTCGCGGCGGGCGTCGGGGACGCGGCCCTGAGCGGCGTGGGCGACGCCGCGGGCGTAGTGGGTGAGGGCGGTGGTGACGCAGTAGAGGTCCGCGTCCTGGGGCAGCGGGAGGGCGAGGATGGCGTCCCAGCGGCCGAAGCGGATGAGGACGTGGACGCGCATGGAGAGGAAGGCCTCGAGCCAGTCGGCCATGGGCGGGGTCTCGATGCGCAGCAGCTCGTCGGAGAAGCTGGCCTCGAGCTGCTGGACGGTGTGCAGCGCGACGGCGGACTGGCCGGCGAACATGGCGGCGTAGAGCTTGAAGTGGTAGTCGTGGGAGCGGTAGAGCGTGTAGAAGTTGAGCGCGCCCTCGCGGGCGAGGAACTTGTCGTCGGCGGCGGCGGCGGCCGTGTTGGCGACGACGGCGCGGGCGTAGTCGCCGCAGAGGATGTCGATGTGGCTCGGCATGTGGTTGAGGTGGCCCGAGTCCGGGACCAGGCCCCGCAGCCGGTCGGCGGCGGGCAGGGCCGTCTCGGGCTCGTTGGACATCTCCATCAGGTGGATGTACAGGTGGAGGAGGCCCGGGTGCCTGCGGCCGCCATCGAGGGCCATGGCGTGCTCGAGGACGCGCCTGGTCTCGAGGGTCCTGGCGCCGGCGGCGGGCCTGTCGGTGCTGATGTCCCAGAGGGACCAGGGCGTGAGGTTCATCATGGCGTCGGCGTAGAGCGTGGCGACGTCGAGGTCGTCCGGGAACTGGGCCGACACGGCGCGCATGGCGTCGGCGTACTCGGCGTTCCAGATCGGCCTGTCCTCCTTGTCCGGCGCGTGGGCCCTCGGGTACCGGAACTGGAGGGCGTGGATGAGGCCCTTCTCGACGGGGCTGGCCCTGTCGGCGGCGCACCGTGTCGCCCGGGAGACGGCCTCGTGGGTGCGCTGGGCGACGGTCTCGCGCTCCCTGCTGGAGAAGAGATCCCACGGCTTGTTGTAGTTTGGGCCCAGGGCGTACGCGAGGCCCCAGTAGGCCATTGCGCAGCCCGGGTCGCTCAGGATGGCGCGCTCGAAGCACTTGGCCGCCTCCTCATGGTTGAAGCCGAAGCACCAGACGACGCCGCGGTCGAACCATGTCTGGGCCTTGGGGCTGGCGGTGGTGATGGGCCGGTGGAAGTCGCCGAGGTCGTAGTAGTCGGTCTCGTCCGACCCGGCGCCGTTGGTGACAATCATCGTGAGGTGGGCGAGAGAGGGAAACCCCGCCTATCCTTGATCAAGTATGAAGCGACGCAAATGACGGCGAGGGTGACGGCAGCAGCATCCTCTTTCGCGACGACAGCGTCAGCGTCTAGATTATCAGTCGGAGAGATTCATGGATGTTGGAGAGCTCCTCAGTGGAGGCCTAAAGGCCTGAAGGGTTTGGGATGGACTGGTTAATTGTTTGGGGGGGCGACTCGGCGACAAGCGGCCGCGCTACTGCGAACGGGCGAAGCTCTGGCCTTCCATTAGCGCTTTTGGGGTCGCTGCAACGGTGCGGAGCCGCGCGGGGGAGCAACATTCTCGCACGAGTATGTACGAGTAGCTCGGGAGAGGTCTTTGGTGGAATCCAGATGGAGCTTGATGCAGGAGGGCATCCAAGGATGATGGTGGATCTGCATGCGGCCGTCAGTTGAGCGTGAGATTTGAAGGACAGGCCTTGGAGGTCTCAATACTGCTCTTGGATCAATTCATCGAGGGATTCCTCAAATACCTCTCGAGTAGCTGCTCATCCGGCACCACGGCCGTCTCCACGCCTTCTTGAAGCTCCAAAAGGCGACTCGATTGAAGCTTCAGCCTCGTGATCGAGATGCCCCGCCATCAACCCCTCGATTACATAAGCAGCCCTCCTCGGCTTGGCCTCCGTCATCGGCATCGCCAACTTCATCGCCAACTTTATCATCGTCAACTGCGTCAGACTTGGCTTCAAGCAGCTTGTCCTGCTTCGATATCATCAACTTCATCAGCTTCGACGCTAGTTTCTTTATGAAGCAGCCTGTCCTGCTACGCCATGTCTGACCTCGAGAACCTCCTCGCCCCCGGCTGGACCGCCCAGATCACGTCCTGGCTGCAGGAAGATGCACCCTCCTTCGACTACGGCGGCTTCGTCGTCGGCGCCGGCCCGAGCACCGCCCGCCTGCTGCTCAAGTCCCCCGGCACCCTCGCCGGCGTGCCCTTCTTCACCGAGGTCTTCCGCCAGCTCTCCTGCGCCGTCGATTGGCTCTTCCCCGAGGGCGCCAGCATCGCCATCCCCGCCGGCGAGCGCGCCATCGCCGTCGCCGTCGTCACCGGCCCCGCCCGCTGCATCCTCCAGGGCGAGCGGGTCGCGCTCAACATCCTCGCGCGGTGCTCCGGCATCGCGACCCGCAGCAGGGACCTGCGCCTGGCGCTCGAGCAGGCCGGGTATCGCGGCATTGTCGCCGGCACGCGCAAGACGACGCCCGGCTTCCGCCTCTGCGAGAAGTACGCCATGCTCGTCGGCGGCGCCGACACGCACCGCATGGACCTCTCCGCCATGGTCATGCTCAAGGATAACCACGTCTGGCTGAGGGGCAGCATCGCCGACGCCATCCGGGCCGCCCGCTCCGTCGCCGGCTTCAGCATCAAGATCGAGGTCGAGGTCCAGGACGAGCTGCAGGCCGACGAGGCCATCGGCGCCGGCGCTGACGTCGTCATGCTCGACAACTTCTCCGGCGACGGCGTCCGACTGGCCGCCGGCAGCCTCAAGGCCAAGTGGGCGGGCAAGAGGCACTTCCTCGTCGAGGTCTCGGGCGGCGTGACGCTCGACAACGCGGCCGCCTACGTGTGCAACGGTGAGTCGGTCCCCTCCCCTTAGTACCTCACATCAAATGCATCAATCTTGGTCGGGACCTGGTGGAGACTGGGCTTCGTACTGATTGCCATAATCTTTCTTAGACGTCGACATCATCTCGACCAGCTCGATACACCAGGGGGTCCCTCATGTGGATTTCTCGCTCAAGATCGACCATTGAGCCCCGATGCCACACACAACTCCTCCCAACTTGATTCTTCGCCAATCCCGGTATATACTACTACTAGTAGTAGTAGTAGTATGATGTGACGACGTTTATGTACGACGTAGAATTTTCCTTCGAGACAATGTATGCTATTTAATCTTCGAGCACATGATCAATCCTAGCACATGGTCTTTTCCCTCCTCCCTCAAAGCTGCTGCACTGCTCAAAGAGCCGTCTATGCCTCTATCAATTTCATCTTCGTGAAGCCCAATTGGCAGGCATGCATCCAGCAATCGAGACCAGGTAGTACTCGTACACGGAGTACGTGATGCTCAAACACGTCGGCATCCATCGTCCGCGTCAAGCATGATGACCTGGCCGCGCCTCGTTGCCTTGCGGCATGTCCATGTATGTGCATATCTGTATGTACGGAGCGGTGTCGTCGTATCGTAGCTGCCCCATCCGACGCAGGAGAGCATCATGGAGCCATGCAGTGGCCAGCTGCTTGGTTGCCTTGATGCCAAGACCGGATGCCTTTTTTTTCTCT
>NQYS01000008.1:498289-513931 GCA_003055955.1 Escovopsis sp. AC
CCTTTTTTTTTTTTTTTTTTTGTTTTTGGTGGAATCACCACGCCGAGTCGATGGCCGCAGCGATGCCCAGCGTCGAGGCCCTTTCATCTGCACTCCTCGTACTTGGCCGCCTCGGCCATCTTGGCTTCTACTCTCCGGATCGTCTCCTCATCGTACAGCTCCTCGACAGGCCGGCCCGCCTTGAAGATCTCCATCTCGTGCCTCGTCGCCTCCTCCTTGGTCATGCATACCAGGTCCCGCAGCCGCACCGTCGAGCACTTCTGCTCGCTCTCGGTCCCTTCCCCAATCACGCTCATGTTGCCGTCCTGCGGCCTGCGCCACCGAATCAGCACGAGCTTCGTGGGGATGCCGCTGACGGCGCTACGCGAGCGGAACAGCTCCTCGGCCATGAAGGCGCAGTCGCCGACCGTCAGCGGGATCTTGAGGCCCGTGGTGCCCGGGGCGAAGAGCCGCGCCAGCTTTTCCTCGGAGCTCTGCACGTACGTGAGGATGCTCTCGTACATGCGCTCGCGGCCCTTGGCCGGCACGTACTCGATCGGGTACCCCGTGATCTTGAGGATGGCGTGGTTCGCCGCCGTCAGCCCGAAGATGGCGGGCATCGTGCCCAGCACCGGCAGGATGCGCACGCGGAAGTTGGCCATGACGCCCAGGTCGCCGACCGAGCCCCGCTGGAACTCCTCCTCCGGTAGCGGCAGCAGCTCCGCCTTGCCCTCGCCCGTCTTCTCGGTCGAGTACACGGCGGGGATGCCGCTCGTGATGCCCAGTAGCTTGAGCCGCCGCCTCGTCGCGCGCGAGAGGCCGTCGTCCGTGCTGGACCCGATGTCGCCCACGATGATGCGCGTCGGGTCGCCCTTGCAGCCCGCGCCCATGGCGCTGATGACGGGCAGCCCTTGGTCGTAGCAGTGCTTCAGCAGCGTCACCTTGGTGTCGATGTTGTCGATGGCGTCGACGATGAAGTCGGGCCGGCGGCCGGCGCCCTCGGGGAGGGCGCCGCCCCACGGCCCGAGCATCTCCTCCGCGACGCTCTCGTCGAACTTGTGCAGGCGCAGGTCGAACGCGACCCACGGCGCGATGGCGGCGAGCCGCCGCTCGAGGCACCGGACCTTGGGGATGCCAACGTCGGCGAGCGTCGCGACCGCGTGCCGGTTGAGCGAGCTGAGCGTGACCTGGTCGAAGTCGATGAGGCGGATCTTGGACACCCCCGAGCGCGCGAGCGCCGCCGCGCAGTGGGAGCCCACGCCGCCGCACCCGACGACGATGACGAACGAGTCCCGCAGCTTCTGCAGGCCCTCGGGCGTGAGGAACACCTGGTTGCGGGCGAGCTGCTCGAGGATCAGCTCCTCGTCGAAGTCGCCGGCCTGCGCACGCCGCGCCAGAGCCTGGTTCCTCGCATCCTCCGGGTCGAGCAAGGGGGAAGCATCGTTGAGCTGCAGCCAAGGGTCAGCGACGGCCTCAACGACAATCGACATATGGCATTGATCCAGGGACGCAAATCACATCACATACCACTCTGTCCTCCGGCGGCGACGAGGACAACGACGACGGCACCAGAAGTGACTTGGAGGATGTGCCCGAGCCCTTGAGCTCAGCGGA
Source organism: Escovopsis sp. AC (assembly GCA_003055955.1). NCBI lineage: Eukaryota > Fungi > Ascomycota > Sordariomycetes > Hypocreales > Hypocreaceae > Escovopsis > Escovopsis sp. AC. Next base: position 499,883 of record NQYS01000008.1, read on the forward strand.
TCTTTCTTCCCTCTGGAGGGCTTGATATCCCAGGACGAGAGACGCAGCCGTTGCGCCAGACAGAGCAGCCGTGGCGAGCAGCTGGAATCGGGGGCTCGAGAGGGTATCTAGAAACGAGGCCATGGCGAATCACATTCCGCATTCGATTGCTCTTCCCCCCCAAGCCAGCTGGAATCTCAAGGATCGAATTCTCTTCTTTCCCGGAGTTGCTTCTTCCACATCAAAAGACAGGTCGAGATCGTGATCGATCCCGCCGCTTATTTTCAGCGCCCGCTTATGTAATCACGATCGGCGTCTCGCAATTCTTCTCGCCTCGACTCCTTGAGCCTCAACTCCAACCTCGACGTCGACCCAACGCCGCAATCGCAATTTCAAAAGCATCGCATCGCATCGCATCGCCATCCGTCGCGCCCCGGAGCTTGCGGCCTCGCCATGGCGCCCAGGATCGCCCAAAGGCCGCCGCAATGCCTCCGAGCCCTGCTCGCCCGCCACGCCCGCCCCGTCGCCACCTGCCGGCCGCGGCCCATCCTCCCGTTCCTCTCCGTCCCCAGCAAGTCATCTAGGCCGTCACCGTCGTCGTCCGGCCCGTTGTTGTCCTCGTCCTCCTCGCGGCAGGCGAGCCCGCAGCTCGTGCGCCGCTTCACCTCGGAGCGCAGGCGCTGGTGGAAGCACGAGGCTCGGCTCGTCGCGCGCTACACCCTCACCCTCTGGGGCGCGCTCGTCTGCGTCGTCGTGATCGTCTTCTTCGTCAACGAGGAGGTCGTCGAGCGGGACTTTCCCACGCCCCACGAGTGGGCGTACATGACGCGCAAGTACCTCCGCGACGCCAACAACCTCGTGGACCCCAAGAACGGCGAGGCCAACTGGGCGCGGGCGCTCGAGCTCGCGCGCGGCGTCGTCATCCGGCTCGAGGACTCCGAGATTGGGGGCGGCGGCGGCCGTGGTGGTGTAGGGAAGGTCGTCAGGCTCTCCGACGCCGTCGACCCCGGGCTCGAGGTGCCCACCGAGTTCGTCGCCTGCGACATCTCCGCCGCCTCCGAAGAGTGGCGCCGCGGCTACTTCGAGGCCATCATGCTCGCCGCCAAGGCCGCCGAGCACGTCGACGGCTGGCTCCGCGATACCACCCGCAACATCGTCTGCCCGCCCGAGTTCGTCGTCGGGCCCTCCAACCAGCGGCCCTCCCCCGTGCCCCCCGGCAACCCGTCCGCCCCGGCCGAGAAGGACTGCGAGCCCGCCTACCCGTCCGCCGACAACTGGTACATCAAGATCCTCGCGACAAAGGGCCTCTCCCAGCGCCAGCGTGTCGAGGCCACCCTCGAGTACGCCTCCTTCCTCGAGTTCAAGCAGAACCCCTCCGGCGCCGAGGCCCTCTACAACCTCGCCCTCGCCGAGTCCTCCTCCGCCGCACCCCTCCCGTACGACCCCAAGACCCTCGCCCTCAGGGACCGCGGCGCCCCGCCCTCCCTCAACCTGCTTGACGCCCTCACAGCCATCGCCACCTTCAAGGCCCGCAGAGGGGACCTCCCCTCCGCCCTCACCATCTACCTCTCCCTCCTCAAGGCCCGCCGCTGCCTTCCCGACCACCCCCCCGCATCCGCCCCGCTCTCCAGCACCAAGGCCTCCCGACCCAAGAAGCCATCCGTCCCCCTGTACAAGCAGGTCCTCAACTTCTTCGCCCCGCCCGAGTACCCGCCTCCCCCGCCAGATGGCACCCTCCCGCCGTGGAGGGACCCCCTGGAGCGCTGCCAGGAAGCCTCGCTGAGCCTCTACATCGGCGAGATCCTCTACGCCACGGGCTCCCTCACCGACGGCCTCGCATGGACCCGCGACGCCGTCGACCAGTCTGAGGAGCAGCTGCGCAGCATGAAGCAGTCTCCTCCCTCATCCTCCTCCTCATCCTCCTCCTCATCCTCCTCATCCTCATCATCATCATCATCCTCATCATTCAAGGGCGACAAGGCCTCGCGCCAGACGTGCAGGGAGTGCCTCACCGCAGGGCTCGACAACTGGTCCACCATGATCCGCAGGCTCGCGAAGCAGGAGGAGCAGGAGAAGGCGAAGCGCGAGGCGGCGGGCTCCAAACCGACCATCTTCTCCTTCTGGTCCGGCCTGGAAGAGTCCGAGGGGAGATGGGCGGCCGAGGAGGCCGTCGTCCAGGAGCGGCTGCGGAGGACACGCGAGCTGACGGAAGAGATTGCTGCCCCTGCCGCGGGGATAGTTTCCCTGTTCAAGGCGTGATCCGAAAGCCTCACGTTCATTTTTTCTTTTTTCTTTTCTTCTCTTGTTTTATTTTTCGTTTTGAAGGAGAAACGGACAATACCATGTTGTATTTGTGGGGGAGTTGGGATTCTATTATCATTATTCTCCTCAAGTCCTGTTCAGAATAGTCTCAAGGCTTCATCCGAGAATGCAAGGCCATTCCGCATCCTCTGCCGCCATAACTTTTCTCATACCGCTTGACCCATTTGCCTTCATTTTCTCAACATGCTCCCGGTCCGCCGCCCTACCATTTCCCTTTCCCATGACGCACTAGACGCTTCCGACCCATCCAACGACACCTGGAAGACGGAGCGCAGACCACCAGAACACCCATCGGAGGGGACATGATGTACGCTTGCTTGGTCGTCTGAAGGCTGGGAGCCTCCATTGCCCAGGTCTAGGACCGATATCATCCCCGGCTTTCCAAACTCCTGGCACTCCTTCCTGATCCTGGCATTCTCTCTCAGGACCTCGGGCTCCACAAGGTCGATGTGGGGTTTCTCATCGTCGGCAAGATTGGCCCACAAGGTGTCCATGCTCACGGTCTCGGCCTCGGGGGCCAGCGTGATGGTGATGGTGGGGTTCTCGTAATTGTCTGTGTGGGCGACCTCTTCCAGCCAACCGAGCGCTTGGGCTCTGGCCCTGATGAAGATGAGCTCGAGGTGCTGCTGCTCGGACGAAGAGTAGCACGGGCAACCAAGGGCCGGAAGATACATGAACGGATTTCCCCCTGGGGAGGCAAGCGCCGTGTTGAGAGGGTCGGGAGAGCCGATGTAGCCGCGGGTCCGCTGGGCTTCGGTCAGTATATCTGTCTAATCCCTTAACCTGTTCATGGCGAATAGTGCCACTGACCTTGGCCAGGAAAATCTTGAAGTCATCGTTCTTCAGCAGAGCTATGTCCATTACGGGCTCGATCAGGACCATGGCGTTGAGCTGGCTCTTCCAGATCGTCCAGTTGTGAGCATCGTCCAGGAACCTCTGCACGATCTCGCACGCGTCCCCAATGGCCACGACGTCAATCATGGCATTCTCATTGACGAGCAAGTGCAGCACCTCGTTGAAGATGTAGTTGACGTGCTTCTCCGGCGTCTCATTGCACGGCACATTGTTCAGCTTGGGACTATGCCTCCTCCCCAAATGCACCAGGCTCGGGAGCGGGATCGCCATGCTAGCACCCACGGTGATGGCGCGGTTCCCCTGCGGCCACCACCACAGCTGGCCCATGTTCGCGAGGATGACCCCCGGGGCGTCGTCTTCGAGCGCCGAGCAAGCCTGCCCGCGTAGGGCCTGCACGACGGAGACCATGGAGCCCTCGTTGATGCCGCCAGGACCGCTGATGACCCTGCCGGCCAGCATGCCGAGATCCTTGGTGCACTCGCCAAAGATGACGACGACACGGGACTTTCGCGGAAGGTCGCGGCTCACGAAGATCGGGGTGTGTGCCGCGTCGGCGGGCTTCTCAAAGGGGATGCGGACCTTCTGCAGGCCCTCCTGCTCGAGGCGGTTGTGGACGATCTCCTCGACGGCGCGGTCGAAGGCGAAGCGCTGGCAGTTGTTGATCCTCTCGTTGCGGTTGATGAAGAACTTGAAATATTGATCTGGATTGGCGGACGAGCGAATCTCGTCCTGGTCATTCACGAAGTATCTGTCCAACGGTCAGTGTCTTTCCTCAGGCTCAAAACTCGGATTTTTCCCCAAGGCAAGAAGGGACAAGGAGACGACGACGAACCCTAGTTCATTGAGGTTGGCTGGGAAGCAGACGTCCCGAGGGAGTCCTGACCAGAGGCGACGAAACATCTTGGAGGCGTTGACGGCAATAAGCTATTCTCTATGACTGGGGAGGAGTCGAATGGGAATATTGTTTCGTGAGGTCGGAGAAAGGGAGGGGGATTGCTGGTGGCTTGGACAATAACAAACCCGTCGGATGGGAGAGAGCAAGGTAGAGAGATACTTCGTGCCAGATCCAATGACAAGGGAAAGAGGAAGACGAAGATGACGATGATGGTGACGGTGACGATGATCAAATGGGTGAAGAAATAAACTGGAGGAGAAAATGATAGGAGCAGGAGGAAGAGACCAGGCAGAAGCCCCGAGACGAAGAATTGAAGCCTCAGAGACTGGAAGGGGCTCGTCACTTTTTTTCGCCGGCAGGCACCGCCCGGCCAAAATAGGGGAAATTCGTGCGCCAAAAGCTATGACAGAACGATGTATCAACGCCCTCACAGCCATGGAAACGGGAGGCTCTCGTACGTCTTCTCGACGATCTTGTTGACGTTCTTGCTGACGGTCTGCTCGCCGGCTGGGCGCGTCTGAAACGTCATTCACTTCAAGCTCCTCGATCCCCATCCGCTCGGGCGCTTCCGCAAGCCGCGACCCCAAAGAGTCATCGCAGGAGAGAGAGAAAGACTCGGCATTGTCGTCATTATCAACCTCAAATTAGCATTGCATCAATGTGCCGCGTGTCGTCGGAGGTATGACATGACACCATCGAGGCTCCTATACATAAACAAGAAGAGCAATTTTTTCCCTCAAGCGCGCCCAGTGGCCCTAATATCATCATCCCTCTGAAGCAGTCTAGTTCCAATACCCTGTACATGAATAAAACAGATATCAATTAGTAGTTATGAAAATCAGTGGACAGCTAGGGGTGAAGAGAAAATAAGTAGAGAAAATATAAAAGAGAGGAAAGACACTCGATCCCAGCTGCAACCCGCATCGCAACGTTTTTACATCGAGACGACTCTCACTGGTTCGAGCTGGAGGCGTAATGGCTCCGGAATGCCTGGCTGATGCTAAAGCGACTCCCGACACCTCGATTGATGTGGCTCGCCATGGCCTCTTCCAAGGCCGACTGCGTCACCGATGTATCTGCAAACGTCCATGAGCCTCTCGTGGCATGGGGTTGTAGTGGCGTCCATTTCATTTTCTAAGCGGGTTTGGTGAGAAGAGACATACCGTCGAGATCGCTATAGCTGCTGCCCATGCTCGGGGTCCCCTCGCTACCGGTATCCCGGGTGGCAGCCAGCTCGGCCGTGCGGCGCGGGGAGGGAGGCACCGCGCCCTGCTGCTCGCGGAACCTCTCGTGCCGCGACCGCAGGAGCTGAGAGCTCGCCGAGGAGTCCGACGTCTGCGAGATGCGGCCCTCGCTGCTCCCCGCATTCCTCGTGTTCCGCCTCCTCGCATCCGACGAGTTTCCCCTGACAGTGGACGTCAGGTCATGAGAAGACGCGTTGCTCGGCTGGACGGGCTCGTAGCGCTGGAACACGGGCTCGGACTCCTCGTCCTCGTCGTCCTGGTACCGCGGGTAGTTCTCCTGCTGCTGCTGGAACCGCGGCGGTCGCCTGATGATGCGGGACTGCGCGGGGCTGGAGTCCTCGTCGGACGAGGACGAGCTGTCGGCGGGCTCGGGCGACGCCACGCCGTCGGCCTCGGCTCTGCTGGGCGATATGACCTGGGACTGGCTCGGCGACGTGGACGTCACGGGCAGCGACGACAGGCGCTTCCTCCTGGACGCGTCGACGGGCCGGGCAGCCGGTCGGCTCCCCATCTTGAGGGAAGACGTGCCGGCCTCTCTGGGGACGGCGGTGTTTCCCGACGCATTTCTCGATATGGGCGGCCGCGAGGCCAGGTTTGCCGCGGCCCCGGCGATCCCGGCGGCAGGGCCTTCGGTTCGCGGCGAGTCTCTACGGAATGACAGAGCCGACGCTGTACGCAGATTCCCCACACCCGTGGAGTCCGAGCCCGGGATCGGCGATGGGGCGGCGGACCCCTTGGCGGCGGCCGTGGCTTTTCGGACCTGCGCTCGAACCTGGGATGCATGTCGCTCGGTGAGGTAGGCCACCTGCTGGACCAGAAAGTCGACTTGGACTTCGAAGCGATCGGCCCTGGTGGAGAATCTAAAGTCAGCGAAAGACATCGTGAGGAAACCTTGCCCGCCATTCCAACATCCTCAGGGGAAGGGGGTTCTGGCGTCAAATCATACACAAGATTCCCTGTCGACCATATTAGCGTTTGGCAGGGAGAGGAGGATCTGGAGAAGTGGATCTCACAGTCAATCTCCTTTTGTGCCGCTCCGGACAAGATCTTCCACAGAGCTTCATCTTTTGCCGAATCCCAGCTGACCTGCAGGCAACAACCTTGTTAGCTCCGGTGATACGGAGATGTGGTGTCATGGTCAACAACAGCTTCCCGCGGTGAGTCAACGTACAGCTGGCGGATCGACAAATGATCCCCGTGGGATGGGGACCCTGACGAATATGGTATACGTTGGTTCAGCCATCGAAAATTACCACTGGGATCTCGCTTGGATTGAGTTCAGAGCAGAGACGCATGGGTCGAGGCGTGAGGCCGGCGATGATGAAAGGAGCCCCGGACAAAGCGTTGCAGGAGATGGGAGGTGGTCAGGAGATGCCGGGGGGAGAGGAGGCAGCAAGCAGGGCCCGCGGGCTACGAGCTACGTTGCCTGTGCTCCGCTATTGCGCAATTGACTAGGTAGTAGTAGTAGTAGTATCACTGATGGAGGTGATGTGATCTGGACTCCAAAAGTAGTAGCATCAAAGAGTAGTAGCTCCAAGTAGGAGCTCGCGGCCTGTGACACGACCGATTTGATGGTTCGAGGTTCCCCGGGGGGGAGCTCCGTTATCGATAAGCGGCAGCTGCGTGACGACCCCGGCACTTGAGACTTCTTATCGGGAGCTGATAAGCCCTGAAATGAGCCGGGATAAGCCCGTAGATAAGACAGATAAGCGTGGATGCTACCCTGGAGCCTCAGGTAACTGGACGAGGCTCATCCTCATCCTTACGTCATCATCTCAACGTCGCACCGACTCGGCGGGGATCGTCTTTGCGGGCTTTGAGGTTACTATGAATAGTATGATATTGATAACAAGCTCCTTAGAATGAAGAGGGGGAACTTGAGATATCCTGGAATTTCTTTGATCATGTAGAGATTCAAACTAAAGAGGACCATGGTTTAGGTACGTCGCCATGCGGGTTGCGTTGCTGTCTGCCGAAGCCGCCACTACTCGCAGATACTTCCGATCTGATGCTCGAAACCTTAGACTGGCCGTGAATGTCGAGGAGCATGAGGTATCGCTCCACCAGAGAGAAGTAGAGGAGCGTACCTACTCGTCATGCCTACACCAACCACAAGGCTCCGTCTTATCGCCAACAGGCATCATGTCGAGTGATGCACCATGATCATGAACGTTGCCTGAACAACCTCCATCCCACTACTCCGTACTACCGACGCAATTCCTGTGGCAGGTCCATGTCCGAGCCTTGTCGACCACATCAAACGGGCGTAATCCATTAACGAGCATCTGGGGATTGTTGCCTCCACGGTCATCCATCCTCTCGGCTTGACGACCTCAGCCAAGAGAGACCCCCCCCCCCCCCTTTTCGTTCTCCATCAATCGCACATCGAGATGGTCGTCTCGGAACTCACTGCGTCGGCCGCTGCCATGAAGTCGGCCACACCCGCAGAAGGCGGCAGCAAAAGCATCGCCGCCTCCGACCTCCCGCCCCTCCAGAACCGCGCCAAGGACGGCAGCACGCCCTTCCTCAGAGGCCATGGAGAGAGCCTCATAGCCTGGCAGCTCCTGGACAAGGAGAGCGTCGAACGAGCCGCAAAGGAGAACAAGCTGGTCTACCTCCACATCGGCTTCAAGGCATGCCACTGTAAGCACCCCGCGTCTGCCCCGAACCGTCGGACCTCGGGCCGGTCGGGCTCACCAGAATCTCTATAGTCTGTCGCCTCATGTGTCAGGAGTCCTTCTCCAACTCGGACTGCGCCTCCATCATCAACGAGTCCTTCATCCCCGTCCTCGTGGACCGCGAAGCCCGCCCGGACATCGACGCCATCTATATGAACTACGTCCAGGCCGTCAGCAACTCTGGTGGGTGGCCCCTGAACCTGTTCCTCACCCCGCAGCTGGAGCCCGTCTTCGGGGGCACGTACTGGCCCGGCCCGGCCTCGGCGAGGAGGACCAGCGAGGACGCCGGCGACGAGCCGCTCGACTTCCTCGTCATCCTTAGAAAGGTCAACGACATCTGGAAGGACCAGCAGGCTAGGTGTCGGAAGGAGGCCGCAGAGGTCGTCGGCCAGCTGCGCGAGTTCGCCGCCGAGGGGACGCTCGGGACCAAGAGCATCGCGCAGTCACAACAGATCGGATCGGCCGGGTGGCCCAGCCCCGCCCCGGCCCCGGGCCCGACCTCGGCCTTGCCCTCGTCTAGCAGCACCACGGCTCAGCCCAGGCCCGCGGACTCGGACTCCCTGGGCGACCTGGATCTGGACCAGCTCGAGGAGGCGTACACGCACATCGCCGGCACATTCGACCCCGTCTACGGCGGCTTCGGCCTGGCGCCCAAGTTCCTCACCCCCCCGAAGCTCGACTTCCTGCTCAGCCTGCGGCGAAGCCCGTCCGCGGTACAGGACGTCGTCGGCGAGGCTGAGTGCAAGCACGCCGTCGACATGGCCGTCAAGACCCTCCAGCAGATCCGCGACGGCGCGCTGCACGACCACGTCGGCCAGACCGGCTTCTCGCGGTGCTCCGTCACGCCCGACTGGAGCATCCCCAACTTCGAGAAGCTCGTCGTCGACAACGCGTCCCTGCTGTCCCTCTACCTCGAGGCGTGGCGCATTGGCGGCGCCCGCGAGGGCGGCGAGTTCCTTGACGTCGTCGTCGAGCTCGCCGACTACCTGTCCTCCGCCCCGATCGCCCTCCCCGACGGCGGCTTCGCCACCTCCGAGGCCGCCGACTCGTATAACAAGCGCGGCGACCGGGAGATGCGCGAGGGCGCGTACTATCTCTGGACGCGGCGCGAGTTCGACTCCGTCGTCGATGCCGCCGCCGCCGCCGCTGCCGGCAACAAGCACATCAGCCCCGTCGTCGCCGCGCACTGGGGCGTCCTCGAGGACGGCAACGTCGACGAGGACCACGACCCCAACGACGACTTCATCAACCTCAACATCCTCAGGGTCCAAAAGTCCCCCGACGAGCTGGCCAAGCAGTTCTCCCTCCCCGCCGACACCGTCCGCGAGTACATCGCCACCGCCAAGCGCGAGCTCAAAAAGAGGAGGGAGCGCGAGCGCCAGCGGCCCGAGATCGACGACAAGATTGTCGCCGGCCACTCGGGCCTCGTCGTCTCCGCCCTCGCGCGCACAGCGGCCGGCCTTGCGGCCCTCGAACCCACCAAGAGCGAGCACTACCTCGCCACGGCCGAGAAGGCCGCGCGCTTCATCCAGCAGAACCTCTGGGACGATGAGGCCGGCATCCTCTACAGGATATGGAGCAGCGGCAGGCGGGACGTGGAGGGCTTCGCCGACGACTACGCATACCTCATATCCGGCCTCCTGGACCTCTACACCTCCACCCGCAACGAATCCTACCTCGAATTCGCCGACAATCTCCAGAGTACGCCCCCCCCCCTTTTTTTTTTCTTCTTTCTCCCCTATGCATCTCGCACAAAGCCCACATCAAGTCACACCACAAATACTGACCTTCCATCGCAGAGTCCCAGGCAAAGCTCTTCTACGACCCCGTCGGCGCATTCTACTCAACCGCCCCGTCGCACCCGCACTCCATCCTCCGCCTCAAGGACGGCATGGACACATCCCTGCCCTCCACCAACGCCGTCTCCGTCGCCAACCTCTTCCGCCTCGGCGCCGTGCTCGCCGACGACAAGTTCGCCGCCATGGCGCGCGACACAGTCAGCGCCTTCGAGGCCGAGATGCTGCAGCACCCGTGGCTGTTCCCGGGCCTGCTGGGCGGCGTCGTGACGGCCCGGCTGGGCGTGGAGGGCGGCGGCGGCGAGCATGGCCTCATCAAGTATCGGGATTTGAGGACGAAAGCATGATATGTATATCGAATTGAACCAAGACGCGGCATTGGCAAGCAAGAACTTCAAGGTAATTGTGCTTCATATTTCTAGCCTCGGGTAGGCAGGTGTCGGTCAGAAAGACGCGCAGATCCACGGCTGTTTCGGGTCTGCAGATGTATGTACAATCGGTAGACACAGCCATACATAGCATTCTCATGAATCAAGCCAGTCCCGCCCATCTGCACCCGCTCACCGAAAGATCAAAAGGCCCGGGTTGGATTGGATCATGCGCATTGTCTCGTCTCGTCAGGGGTATCTAATCTACGAGCCTGCTTCCACGCTGGATTCTGTTTTTCGGACCCCCCCTCCACACTTCAACCCCCCATCCCCACTCTCTTTTTTTTCTTCAAACAGACAACCCGCCTGACCCTCAATACTATGCAAAGCCTGCCAATCGATTTTGAAGAAGATTCATCCATGTCTCTTGTCTCATTATTCCGAATGGCTCTTCCTCTTCGAGAAGAACGCCATGATCATCAGCGTGGAGGTGAGTCCTAGTAATGGCTACAAGCGCGCGCTGTCCGTCGCGGGGGCCGTCCTGTTCATCAGCCCGGAGAAGAAGCTCTGCAGCTGCTCGTTGTCAAAGTCCTTAGCCATGTTGCCGACGGAGCTCTCTTCCTGCGGCGAGGGTGGGTCGGACACGATGTGTGCGTTGCGGTCCTGGATCCTTGTCAGCAACAATGCCTCCCGGAAGAATACGGCCGGCAAAGAAGAGTGTGTCATGGATGTACTATCCATCATGGGGGGAAACCCACCTTAAGCCGCTGCAGCATGTCATCGGCATCAACCTGGATGCCTCCCATGTTGAACTGCACGGGACCGATGTGGTCGTTGACAGTCTTCTCCTCCACGACATCCGGCTTCTTCGTCGTGGCGTTGAGCGTGTTCTCGACGGCCTTCTCGGGTCCCTTTGCCTTGAAGGCCTCGAGGAGCTTGAGCTGCTTCTCCAGGAATTCCTGTGTGTCCTCGCTGTCCACCGCCACGCCCATGGCGCTGGCCATTGCGCTCTCGACGACCGCAAGGCCGCCGCTGTTGGGATCCCTGCACCAGTCTTCGTAGAGCGCAATGGCGCTGTCCATGGGCTCGGGGTCCTTCCGCTGGAAATCGAACTCCTCCTCCGCCTCGGGCTCCGCCATTGCGGGGGGCGTCTTGCCCAGGGGCAGCTTGATGTCCTCGCTCCAGAAGTCGGAGACCTTTTCGGCATCGAAGGAGCCTCCCAGGACGCGGATCTTGCCCCACGAGTCCCAGTTGGGCGGAACCACGATCTTGTCTCGGTCGATGACGTTGTGTTTCAGTGGCGTACGTTTCAGGAGGGAGGTGATGCCAAGGGTTGAGTGGATCAGGACGGGGAGCTGCGAGGGCGTATTTTGCGACGTATAAATTAAAGAGGCGCCATCTGGATGGAGTCAGCAAAGGCATTCGGAGTCGGTACGAAAGGTGGGTTGCTTGACATACGCCGTAGAAGCACGGTCCGAAGATGCTGGAGGACGGTGTCAAAATCTGGCTCTTTCCACCCTTTGCTCTTCTCGAGAAAGTCGATTTTTTGGGCCTTGAGATGGTAGTGTCAGTGAACGCCAGTCTCGTAGCGATAGTGTCAGGTATCGATCAGTCTCACATTCTGACAGACCACACAGAGAGGCAGTCCGAGGGGCTCTGTCCATTCCCCAGGCCCCAGGGGCAACGAGCCATTCGTGTCTGTGGCCGTTGCTGACGGCGTGCCGTCCAAGTTGACCGCGGAACCGCCCCTGCCCCTCTCTTTCCAAGTTTCCATCACGTCCTCCATCTCCCTCCTCGACTCGACGCTGGTGTGTCGCAGGACTTCCTGGAAGACGAGGATCCAGACCCATATCTGGCGAAGCCACAGATGCGGCTGTGACCAGTCCAGCAGGATCACCACAGCGGTATTGGGCGTTGTTTCGGGTGTGAGAAGCGGAGCGACCAGCGAGGCAAACTCGCCAGAGGGATGAGATAGAAGGTATAGAGACACCCGAGCAAGAGTATCTGTGTTGCATCAGCCCCCATTCCGCCCCTCCCAATGGGTCGATCCACGATTGGAGTGGGTGGGCAAGAGAGAGTTCTCCGGCATACCGTCTTGATCGGCGTCTAAAACGTCGTAATAGGTATATCCGAGGGCATAGTTATTCGCCATCGGTGGCACCCGGTGACGATCTAAGTTGCGTCGAGCTTCAGGTCCAGAGAGCGAGTCTAGAAACTCTCGTTGTAGTTCGGGGGTGCCGCCTGAGGAGAGGGAGCGTCAGAAGTTAGCCGATGGCGCCCAGGCAAGTTGTTATTCACGTCTAAAGCTGCGGGAGCTCGAGAATCGTACCCAGCACTAGGAGGTTCTTCTCTGGCAGGCGTTTGCCGCTGGCGACCGACTCCAGCATCGAGGTCCAAAGGTTCCGCTTCTGCTCGCCATTGCGCCCCTCGGCATCCCCCGAGGTGGATGTGTAGGTTGATATCCTGTTCATAGTTGATCGACTGATGACTCTGAATCACACGTCTGTCAAGACAGGTAGATAAGGTAGGATCTCGTTCGTTGCGGTCGCTCCGGTCATAGGTGGTTTGAGAAGAAGAAGGGGGGGCGGTCGGCATTGGAGGGGCACGCGTGCCCAGGGCTGTGACGAGGCGTGGTGATGTCGTTTGTTGGACGAGGGGAGCTTCTGATTCTAGGGACGTTGTTTCAGCATCTTGCTCGGGCCGCGGGCGACAAAGGGGGCTCGGGAGAAGCAAGGTCCTGCGAGGCGGACGGGCTCGGGAGGTGTCTCAGCAATGGCGGCGACTGGTGGTGATAGCTTCGAGCTGGCTGCTCCGAGGTCAGGACTGGAAGCAGCACGAGTTAGTATGTACGAGCAGCACCATGTCCAGGTCGCTACACTTGAGGATCCGCCCTCGTAGCCAGACCGGAAGGCGGGCCCATCCGAGCATTGATGTCGCACGCAGGGATGCTCGGTCCGCGAGTTGACCCGGCCACCAGCCTACCCTGTACTCCCCTCTCCACTGGCACCGTGCACTTGAGCCGCCACTGCATCGGGTCCACCATTGACCTCCAGCGCTCACTTCAGCGGCAGAGTCCCTGTAGGTCGATCCCGTCCAGCGCTGGAGGCCGCCGTAACGGGCTGTCGAGCGCTGATCCAGCCTTATCGCCAGGGTCCATGCCTATCGATAAGAACTGAAGGATCAATGGATGGATTATCTCGATCAGCCAGCCGAGCTTCGAGGTCGAGTTCGTCACGATCATGAATTAGCAGCCGGCCTCATCCTCGCGAACGCCTGGGAATCATCATCCCAATTCCATCTAATTCATCTCTCTCTCCATCGGCACAATGAACCAAATACGCGCCATCCAGGCGCTCAACAAGCGAGAAATCGAAAACGGAATGTATGTCTTCCAAAACCCACGCAGCCATCCATCCCCCAATTCAAGCCCCATACATCTTCGCATTGCCTATGTATACAGCTCCTGACCCTTCCCTCGCCCTCGTACAGATCCCCCGACGCGTCCTGGCACGTCGACTACCGCGACACCGCCTTCATCTACTTCGGCGGCCTCCCCTACGACCTCTCCGAGGGCGACGTCATCACCCTCTTCTCCCAGTTCGGCGAGCCCACGTTCCTCAAGCTCGTCCGCGACAAGGAGACGGGCAAGTCCAAAGGCTTCGGGTGGCTCAAGTACGAGGACCAGCGGAGCACCGACCTCGCCGTCGACAATCTCGGCGGCGCGGACGTCGGCGGGAAGCTGCTGCGCGTCGACCACGCGCGGTACAAGGCCAGGGACGACGAGGACCCGGACGAGTTCAAGGTCGGGTGGGAGGACCTGCGGCGCAAAGAGGGACTTGCCGACGAGCAGAGCAGCGATGATGGTGGTTCTGAGACGGGAGACGACAGCGGGGATGGGGGGGGGAGGAGGAG
>NQYS01000008.1:513956-531686 GCA_003055955.1 Escovopsis sp. AC
AGCGGAGGGGGGGGAGGACGGGCGGGGAGGGTGATAGGCCGGCGCTGCGGGAGGAGAGGGAGTTGGCGCTCCTGATCCGGGACCACGACGATGACGATCCGATGAAGGGGTATCTGGTGGAGGAGAAGAAGAAGGAGCTGGAGGATGCGAGGCGCAGGGCGGAGAGGGGGGAGAAAAGGCATGGGCATGGGCATGGGAATCACAGGTCGAGACGGGATGCCAGGGGGGACGATTCTCGCGAGCGGTCACGGAGAGACGAGAAGCGCAGAGACCGCGACGGCTCGAGGGATCGGCACAGAAGACACAGAGACGACGACGACGACAAGGAGAAGGCCGGTGACCGGTCGAGGAGACACGAGGCGAGAGGGGAACGGCATGATTCAAGAGATGAGGAGAGGGAACGGGACAGGGTGAGGGATGGGGAAAGACTTGGGGGCGGGGAGAGACCCAGACGACAAAGAGACCGGGACAATTCCAAGGACGAGCGGCACAGGAGACGGAGGGATCGCGATGCACAAGAAGGCGGACGAGAGCGTCACAACAGAAAACCGCGCCGAAGGAGTAGAAGCCGCTCACCCCGGCGCCATGAAAATTAGCTATTGAAAATTGCTTCCGTCGTATATGATCTTTGGAATCCAATCTAGCCCCATCCTCGTTCTATCAGGGGAAATCAAGATAAGAGAAAAGAAAAAGAAAAAGAAAAGGAAGACAAAGGAAGGGGGTTGCGGACAAATTGGAGAAGAAAGGAGGAAGAAAGGGGACAATAGACGAAGAAGAGAAAAGGAGTGGGGCGCGGGAAGAGAAACGCAGCATGTCTGGAACTTCGTAGTCTGAAAACGCCGTATATCCTGCCAGAACCTGTAAATTTCACCCCGCTGAAGTTCAAGCCTCTCATGTATTCCCGAGATATCGCTTCCAGCCCTCTCGCACACAATGCCGCTTGTTGTCATCGCCGTCGACAATGACAAACTTCTCCCAGCGAGCGTCCTGTCCGGCCCCGATCACGGCAAGGCTGTCCTCGCTCAGCCATCCAATCACGCCCTTCGGCGGCCTCGTCGTCCCGAGGACGGTGCCTTCTGAGAAGGGGATGCCCCCGATCATGCCCTCGTTCCCGGCCTCGAAGGGGATCGACGCGAAGGAGTAGACGTCGGAGAACATGCGAGGCATGAGCGGGATCTTGCTGAGAATGCCCCATTTCCCGGGCTCTGCTTCATTCCCTGCCGCGACGCTAATTTGCGAGTTCCGGTGGGACAGGGGGCGGCGCGGGTGAGGGACGTCGAAGATGTGTAGCGTGGCCTTGTCGGACGTGCAGGCCAGTAATGATCCGGAAGGCGAAAAGGCAAGGGAGAATATCGTTGCCGGGTCGATGCCGCGCCGTAGCTCCGCTATCTTGGCGCAGTTGCCGGTCGAATAGACTCTGATGAGCGTTCCGGTCTCGCTCGCGCTGGCGAGAAGCTCTCCGTCGAGGCTGAGTTGGATCGCCTTAAGTGCTGATGAGTGTGCCGGGATGATGCTGACATTTCCCGTCGCTAGTTCGACAACTTGGATCTGGCCAACGGTGCGGCCCGGGAAGGCGAGTTTCTTCCCCGACATGCAGCACAGGCCGAGAAAGTTGTCGGCCGTCTCGTAGACGTGAAGCAGTTCAGGGGGCTTGGCGAAGGAGTAGACGCGCACGCTGTTCTGGAGCACGACGACGATCCGTTCCCTTCCAAGCAGAACTCCGCGGATAGAGCTGAGGGCACCGATTTCCAGGGCAACTTTTCCCTTCATATCATCCCATATAATGGCCTGGTGGCTCGAGTCAGCAGGACCCCTGCGAGCAGGGCAGGACACACTCATGATGAACGAACCTTGTTCATGGCGAATTTCGGGGACTTGCCGCCGCCAACGAGGGCGAGGTAGTTGGTGGTCCCCATCATCCGCACGAGACCGATGCCCGCGTTGAAATCTGGACTAGGTGTCAGCCTTGAGGCCTCGCGATGCTTGAAAAGATGTGGCATATTTTCTGACCTCTGGATGCTTTCAGCAAGCATGACTTTGTGTGAAAGACTATGAGATAAAGGCGTGTTGGTTAGCCGAGAGGATCCCCGAGTTGTGTCGACATGAAGACTCACTGCATATTCCAGACTCTAATCCCACGGAAAAGCAGCTTGAGTCATGGTTGAAAGCGACAGAGAGAACTGAGGTGGGATTTGAAGGTTCTAAAGGCGGCCGCACGTTCATGGTGAGGGATGGATGGATATGGGAGGAGTCCTGTCGCGCACGGGGGGTCCGTTTTGAGAGAACGAAGCCAGACTCTAGATGGGAAGGCCGATTTGCCCCCCCCAGAGACTCTCTAGATTCTTCTCCCTCGTCTTATTGGTGTCTTGTTCGCTGCAGGACGATATGCCGGGACAGGAATGGAACGCTGGCTGCAGCCAGTGGTGGATAAGATAATGCGAGACTCGGGACGAATACCGTGCTTCGCTACTCCGTACCGGTATATCCTGCCGCGATGAAGCCGAAGCGAACCACCAGGGACTCGGCGGATCCCAAACGTGGGCGCTGGTGAGCCGCTGCGTCTGGTCGTGACTTGTCGGTGGGTCACCCGCCGGGACTATTCCCACTTGAGACGATCTTTTGGGGGGACGGCTGACCCGATACGATCTGATAAATCGACACTCGGACTCGATTCTTTGGTGGGAGGCCGAAGATGGGCCTTTGGCGAGCGACTTGGCGGCGAACGAGGAAGAGAGGTAACTCTGTATGGCGCCTGGTTGAAAGAATTCGGTCTCGTTCTCAGTCTCGTCCTCGGTCTGGTCTCGTTCTCTGGTTCCCCGAGATGGCGCCTCCTATGACATGGGCGTCTTCATAATTTCGTCGGGATATGAGCAGCGACACCTCTGGGGTAGTGAAACCGGTCACCCGGAACCGTCAGGTAGTATGTCGTAGTAGAGGTAGTACTCCGTAGTAAGAAATCGCCTATGCGGTCGGCGTCGGTATCGATATTGGGGATCGGTATCGAAGCATGAATGAGGGAGGCGAAAGGAGCGTGATCAGCATCGGCGGCAGAGAATGAGGGGTCCAAGGGAGGTCGGAAGGGCATGGAACGCTTCAATTCTCTGAGGTTTGAAGGGTCGAGTCGTCTCGAGGCGATTCAGATGATGGATGCGCGTGGGAGAGTCACTGGCCAGTGACGGATGGATCGATCAAGCTAAAAAGGTGAGCATGCGCCGGGTGGGTATGAGTGGCGCTAAGCCTCTTTGGGCGGGTGCTCCTGCGCTCCTTCCATCGCTGCTTCTTATGACCAGGCTTATATAATCGTCTAATCTTATCTAGACTGTGCGGAACAGTGTTATTTATACAGTGCCACACGGGCGGGCTTGAACACATACAGGCTGTTTCAAGATGGAGATTCACCGACAGGCTCTTGACCTCTTCGAGCACCTGATCAAGAAGACGCCAATTGAGGGCTCAATCGAGTTTGGTTTCGCAGAGGCGCCGTTGAATCATCACGACGAAACATGGTGTACGATGGCTACTGGTATGTATAGTAGCTACGGAGTAGGAGTACGGAGGTAAGCAGATCTCACATACCATTAAAAACAACTATAGTCTGTAGGGTAGGCCAAAGGCCACACTCAGCCACGGCACGATTGAGGCTTCAATCATGATGATGGCATCATATCACGGTCTCTCCTTCAGGATGATGATTTGCACAGGTCGTCGTGAGAAATGGACACTTGCCTCCTCCTGCAAGATCCGGCCCTGCTTCTCTCTATCTACGGATACCCCTTGATGGGCGCGGATGGAGCACGCCATACTTCGACGTCCAGGCAATTCCATTGCGGAGCGCAGCGAGCAGTACGGAAGATGCAGATTGGTCGCTCCAGATGCCCGGCCAACATTTCTTGCGCGTGTTGGTGCTGGCGTGTACATAAGGACTATGAGACATCTGCAGGCTCCAAGCCAATGTGCCTGATATCAGAACCTGACCTGGCCCTCTGCATTGTGCACTCCTGATGCTCTGCTGCAGTGCTCCGAGGGCTTTCATACTCGTACGCCACAGAGAACCTCACCAGAGTCGATTCCTGGAGGACGCAAAGCCTAGAGAAAACTCGTGCCTCTCGTCATGATCCATCTCATGAAGTCATTGTGCCATTGTTTTACGACAAACTTCTTGAAGCCATCAATCCAACGGCAAAGATGCACCGGCAGACGGCTTCAAAAG
Organism: Escovopsis sp. AC; assembly: GCA_003055955.1. Taxonomy (NCBI): domain Eukaryota; kingdom Fungi; phylum Ascomycota; class Sordariomycetes; order Hypocreales; family Hypocreaceae; genus Escovopsis; species Escovopsis sp. AC. The sequence continues at coordinate 518,167 of NQYS01000008.1, forward strand.
GACAGCTGCCGATTCTCATGAGCGTCACTGCCAATTTGCTGCGTGTTGCTTCGACGAAAAGGGCTGCCGGAGTATTGCCGCCGGATGCGCTTTACTCTTTTGAGACCTGAGTGCTCTGCCCTGAGATTTCGCGCCAACAGCCGCAGGTACTCGCGACTCCACTGTACCTCTCAGCTTCATTTCAATGCTTGCGAACGGGACTCGGGTGCAGATCGCCCCCAGGGGTCACTGCCAGCTGCCAGCTTGTGGACCACTGCAGTGACCTCTGGACATAATCTCGTCACCACGCCAGAGCAGTCTGATGGCAAGCAGAAGGATGCTCATAGTCGTTGGATGTCTGTAATCGAGTATCCAAGATGGTCTTCCCAAAAGCTCCTGTTCACAACGGCAGATTCAATCAATGGCATGATGCACATGATGATACCGTTCTTGAGTGAGTCGGGATCCTGAGTGGCCCCAAAGTAGCCCCAGGTATTCGCTACCTGGATGGTTCACGGGCTCATAGGGGGCCGGGGAAAGCGCGACCCCAGGAGCCTTGGCCTAAAGAAGCTAGCGGCAGGTTTAGCGCATCCATCTTTAAGGAGGCAGGTACGGAGTTCTCCGTACTCCCCCCCCATTTCTATGCGCGGGCAGGTACCTCGCGCAATGCATGGCAGGGGCGGTCTGCTCATTGAATGGATCAATGGATCCCTGAGGTCGACCTGTCGCCGCCCCGGATCTCTCGCGTCCTCCCAAGAATCCACTCCACTCTCCTCTCCTCCTCTCTCCTCTCTCTCTCTCCTCTCTCTCTCTCCTCCTCTCCCCCCCGTCTTCCTCTCCTCCCAGGCCAACGCCCCTGAGATCGTTTACCACCACCCGGGCGTGAAATTACTCTCGCCAACACGCCAACGAGATCCCGTCCATGCGACGACACCTCTCTTCCCCTTAAGCATTCTCGCGCATCCCCTGGTCTCCGTTACCTCTGCCTGTGCGTGTCTCGATTGTTTCTTCTTTGCCGCCTTAACTACTCCGCTTCGCGCTCGGTAAACCGACTCTCCTCTTCCCTTCTTCCCCTTCCTCTGCACCAGTCTCTACAGCCCTCTACAGCATCCCCTCCGTCCGCCCTCTTTTTTGCTAGGAATTTTTGTCTATTCATCGTTGCCCGTCATGTCCGCCTCCGCTGTAAGGGACACCTTTCGTGACACCGCGTCTCGTCGAGTAATCAACTTTTGCGCTTTTGTCCTGTTTGTTTTCCCCCTCGAAATAGGAGACATGGCTAACCGGGGGGGTCGACTCTCGTTCAGAAGATGATTCGTCGGAAGAAGAACGTCAAGAAGGGCATCCAGTTCTGCCTCATGGTCTGTGGCGCTTCTGGAACTGGTACGTGGTCCCGATACGATACGATTCAATTGCTTCTATACCGGGCACCCCTCGAAGGGGTTCCCGTCCTCGCAGTCATGGGAACCAAGCTCATTGCCCAATGAATACAGGCCGGACAACCTTCGTCAACACACTGTGCGGCAAGAGCGTTCTCGACCACAAGGACGATGACGACGCTATCAACGCTCACATCGAGGAGGGTGTTAAGATCAAACCCGTCACTGTCGGTATGTAGCGATCGAGATCGCATCTCAGGGGGGGGCAGGGGGGGCGGGCGACTCATATTGATGCTCCGGATAGAGCTTGACCTCGACGAGGAGGGAACTCGCATCTCCCTGACCATTGTCGACACGCCCGGATTCGGCGACCAGATCGACAACGAAGCCAGGTATGCTCCTTCTTCCCGCTTGTCACCAATGGCTTCCGCGGCGCGCTAACCTGCCCAAAAAACAGCTTCTCAGAGATCGTCGGATACCTCGAGAGACAATATGATGACATCTTGGCCGAAGAGTCTCGGATCAAGCGTAACCCACGCTTCAGGGACAACAGAGTCCACGCCATGCTCTACTTCATCACCCCGACGGGTCACGGGTGAGCATCCTCCCTGCAGTAGTCGTGCGATACCCCCTTTTGCTAATATGCAACTGTGAAGCCTCCGTGAGCTCGACATTGAGCTCATGAAACGCCTAGCCCCGCGTGTCAACGTGATCCCCGTCATTGGCCGAGCCGACACCCTGACCCCGACCGAGCTCGCCGAGTCCAAGAAGTTGGTCATGGAGGACATTGAGCACTACCGAATCCCCGTCTACAACTTCCCCTATGACATCGAGGAGGACGACGAAGACACCGTTGAGGAGAACGCTGAGCTGAGGGGCCTCATGCCCTTTGCCATTGTTGGCTCAGAGGATATTCTCGACATTGGTGGCCGCAAGTGCCGTGCTCGTCAGTACCCCTGGGGTGTCGTCGAGGTCGAGAACCCTCGCCACTCCGATTTCCTGGCCATTCGATCGGCCCTCCTCCACAGCCACCTGGCCGACCTGAAGGAAATCACCCACGACTTCTTGTATGAAAACTACCGTACCGAGAAGCTCTCCAAGAGCGTCGATGGCAACAACCATGGGTAAGTCAAACAATTATGTCCCTCGTCCGAATGGGAAGCGCGCATGATATTGACCTATCCTAGCGGAAGCATGGAATCCTCCATGAACCCCGAGGACCTTGCGAACCAGTCTGTGCGCCTCAAGGAAGAGAAGCTACGACGGGACGAGGAGAAGCTTCGCGAGATAGAGCTCAAGGTCCAGCGTGAGATCAACGAGAAGCGACAGGAGCTGCTGGCACGCGAGTCGCAGCTCCGCGAGATTGAGGCTCGCATGAACCGAGACACGCCAGGGCCCAATGAGGGCGACGACGACGACGCCTAGATCACCTGAGCTTACGTATGGGTCTCTCTTCGGTGACCAAATGGAGCGGGCGTTGCTGGATCCTGTCTCCCCATCGCTGCCAGTGTTGGTTTCCATCTCCCCAAGACCGAAGAACGAAGAAGATATCCCCCGCCTGCTACACAATCAAATTAATTTGCTATTACCCTGGGTGTACTTGCGCAGCCCATCACACAGCTGGCCTCTTATGGAGACGACGGTAGAAGCTAGACGGGAGTGTTGTTATGGGACTATGACGTGGTCGAAGTCGTCGGCTGCCATTTGGCGAGCCGTGCTTTGAGAGTATCGGGCTCGTGGATGGGCAGCAGCAACGGCGTGCAGCCATTGAAAACGACGTGGTGTGAGGAGGAGGAAAGGAAAGGCAAGGAAAGGAAAAGAGGGAAAAGGGGATGGCGTGAGCAGTCCGAGATGGCCAGCTGTTGAAAGCCGGAGTCGTGCAGACTGACATGCGTCCCTCTCTATCCTTTGCTTTCCCCCTTCCCCTTGAGCGCTGGATGGCTGCTCCATTTGTGGCCGTCTTCTCCCCCTTATTTCGCAGTCCTTTCGTTTTTCCGGCTGCTGTAGTGGACTTATAATGCAGATATCAAATTTAAGACATTTCTAATTGTTAACATTGTTGATCTGGGCCGAAGTGACTACATCGATTGCATGTTTGCCGTTCGTATGTTAAAAGGGAGACTTGATGGTTGTAAGAATTCGAATTTTGATAAGTACTAGTAGTTCCGCTACTGACTACGGCTTCACCTTGGCCTTGCTGATTTTTGTGTAGTCATTTCCGAATTTGTTTCTTGTGCAATGAGCTGCACACGCTTGATTACATATGTGAAAAGTAGAAGCAAAAGCAAAATGCACCGCACCGTCAAGGGTGGGCGTGTCAAGAGGCCAAAAACATACATACAAACTTGGGCCTGCTGTCTCCTCCAAGTACACGGCTGCGGAAGGGTCAAAAGATCCCTCAACTCAAGACGACTTCACGAAGAAGAGAAAGGAAGAGGGAGATGGAGAGAAAGGAGGTCCAATGACGCCACACACGCGAAGGGAGAAAAAAAAAAAGGGGGGGGGGTGGAAGACAGTGAATCAAGCCTACATTGTTCCGCGGCGTTTCAGTCGGACTGGCTGTTAAGGATGCGCAGGATGGCGAGGAACAAGTTGATGATGTCGAGGTAGAGGCTTATGGAGGCGGCGATCTCCTCCTCTATGTGGTGCTTGCGCAGGACGAGCTGAGTGTCGACGAGGACGTAGCCGCTGAAGACGAGGGCAGCGCAGGCGCCGTAGACAAGCTCGACGGTTGAGCTCTGGGGGAAGAACATGGCCATGAAGCCGAAGACGAGGAGCCCCCAGAGGCCGCCGAAGAGGTAGGGCATCCATGATGTGAAGTCGTACTTGGACTGGGATGCGAATGCGGTGAGGAAGACGAAGATGGCGGCGGTGATGACGACTGCGTTGAGGACGATGGCGGTGCTGTAGAAGGAGACGATGACGGAGATTGTGTATGCCTCTGCGAGGGTGAAGAGGGAGAGGAAGAGGAGGTTTGTGGGATAGGACTTGCGCTTCCAGTAGGTGAGGAACATGAAGATGACGGAGCCTATAAGCTGTTGGGGAGGGTTAGCAGGTTCTGTGTGTTGTGATTGATGGATACTACTATTGAAGGAAAGAAAGAAAGGGGAGGGGAGGGGAGGGGAGGGGAGGGGGCGTACGGAGATCCAGACGACGCCGGGGTGGGCTTGGATCCAGGATTTGTAGGCGGTGCTGAAGAAGCTGAGGGAGCTGATGGCGGCTGTTGCGAGGAGCTGTACGGAGAGGATGGTGTAGACCTTGCGGACGAAGAGGTTCCGGATCTCGACGGTGGCCTCGGCGACGGAGCCGCCGAACTGCTCGGGCGATGGGTCAGCATGGGGGGATAATGATATGATGCTCGGGGAGGGTACGGAGTAGTAGGTAGGTAGGTAGTATGTCAGGGGAGCGGGCGCGCGCACCTTGAAGTCATCGGGGATGTTGTCCTCGCTGTTGCGGGGCGCGCCGAAGAGGAAGGCCTCGTCCTGGGCGGCGGAGGACTCTGCGCTGCCGTAGGCGGGCGGCGCGGAGGTGTATCTGTGGTCGTCGAGGGGCTCGTGCTGGGGGGCGGGCTGGTATTTTGCGTTTGCCGCCATGGTGAGGATTTGAATAGGTACTCTATACTCGGTACGGCGGGTTGGACGATGGGGAGAGTTCTCGGCCGTGGAGGCGTGGGCTTGAGGGCTGGTTTAGGGACGACGATGTGAAGCGATGATGGTTCGCGGATGACGCGGACGGCGCTGCAGGCCATGGGGAGGCTGTGGCTGTGGCGACGAATGAAATCATTTTGAAGGGGGGGTGGGGGGGAGGGGGGGGGGGGGAGATCATTGGTATTGGTTAGTCAGCAGGCAGGCAGGCTGAGGGAGCCGCATTGCTTTGTCAGCGGGTGGCAGTCCTCTTTGTCTGTCGTCGGTACAAAGTATGGGGCAGCAGTATTCTAAGGGGTCATTACTCCGGAGATCAAATGGCATAATAATGTGTTGTTCGAACAATGGCTAGACGCGTTGGTTCTTTGAGGGCGGATAAGAAGCCGGTCAGGAGCTGTTCAAAATGTGGTGAGCATGAAATCCATGGGCGGGAAAGGCACCGGGATGATGCGAGGGGAGGAGGAATGTGACGCACACGTTCGGTAAGGGCTGGATGTCTACTTCGTACTCCGTACCTGTATCTATGTGGATGGTGTGGTTCCTGTGGGAGTCGAGATCGGCGGCCCTGAGATGGGTGTTTTGCTGTGCTCGCAACTCTTGGTCCTCGACCTCACGGCCTCTCCAGGAAACTACTCCGTTCACAGACCTCGTTCACAGACCTCGTTCACAGACCTCGTTCACAGACCTCGTTCACAGACCTCGTTCACAGGCCTCGTTCACAGACCTCGTTCACAGGCCTCGTCCACAGCCCTGGAATGCATGGAATGGCCACTTGTTGAAGCTGACTGCCACCCTGAAGCCGTCCTGCTGTGCAATGTTGAGCTCATGCGAGAGATCAAAGATGCATCCAGTGCGGGGGCAGGAAAGGCGGCCAATCAGCATCGCGCGAAATGATGTGGGCCGCAGGCGATTGGGGCAATATTCCGGCACCCATTGTGCTCATTAGCGCCAACCAGGGCGTGGGAAAACGACCCTTTCAGGCTTAGACTGTGATTACGATGTAAGTTGATTGAACCAATCATTGATCGCCTTGAAATCAATTGATCGCCTACGGAGTCCCCTGGAACACAATTCGTCTCACCGCCTTTGATCATGATAGATCAGGACTCGCACTCCGCATCTCGACAGCATTGAATTGACTTGGAAATCTGACTGAGGATGGACTGGAATCACAACTATGAGATCAATTGGATATACTCCGTTGGATATACTCCGTAGTAGATCAGTATCACCCGCAAATGGAAGCCTTGGACGGCAGCACATGGCTGGGAGCGTGAAATGGAATGTACGAGAATGTACTCCGTACATACCGGCACTGTTCAAGATGGCGTCAACTCCTACCCTAAAAGGCTTAACGTGCCCACGCGGTGCCTCGTCCTGCCATCCACCTCCACCTCCACCTCCGCCTCCACCACCGCCTCCAAATCTCCATCTCGTCCACCGTCTCGTCGAACCATCACATCATGGCGGTTCGATTGTCGAAGTAATGAGGATGGAGGGGAGGGGGGAGGGAAGAAGTTGGAAACTCAAAAGAGGCGAACCGACAAGCAAGCAAGCAAGCAAGCAATGGCTGCCAAGATCTCTTTCCTGCCACCTGCCGTCCCCAGAGCCGCTTGTCATGGCCTCTCTGAAACCTGCTACTACTACCTACTAAGCTTTCCTTTCCAATGCCATTTTATTGATTGATTGATTGATTGATTGATCCTATTCCTTTTCTCCTCAAGCCTCTTTTCTTTTTCCTTGTTTGTTCGCTTCCACTTCTCCAATTGCTTCCTCTCGCGCGGATCCAAGCCCTCGCTCGCTTCCTCCCTCGGCTTCCTCCACCTCCTCGCCCAGCTTGTCCAGCTTCCTCGCAGCTACTCCGTACTACTACCACCATCTGCAGCTTACGATGACCTCGTGGCCTTCTCTCCATCCTTGACTCGAATCATTGGCATCCAAGGTTCACAGCAAAATTCAAGATTTTCTTTTCTTCTTGAACAAAATAACCAAAAAAAAAAAAAAAAAAAAAAAAAAAAAACAGAGCAGGATTACCGGCAGAAGCAACCCTGGCCACCAAAGAGGGTCCCTCCCGCATTCACCCACCATCGACATCCTGGTTTCGGTGGGGAGAACGAGAACGCACAAAAGTCAGATTCGAGACGCCTCGCCTCTTCTCTCTCTCTCCTCGAGCACAAGTCCCCCCCGTCTCCAGTGGCAGATCTCGAGATCCAGATTCAGATCCAGATTCAGATCCAGATTCAGATTCAGATTCAGATCCAGATCCAACGGCCTGTTGCTGCGCGCCTCTCTCCACTTCCTCCTCTCCCTCTTCAAAGATCGAGAGAACGGACACGGCTTGCTCTGTTGCTCAGATACTTCTCGGCGAGCGCTGCCCCTCGTTGCCCCTCACTGTGTTGGCCCCTCCCCCGGCGCCATCATGGGCGATCTGGAAGGGACCAATGTCCCGCCCCTGGACGACACTCCAGACCTCTTCGACTCGGCCAAGGCCGCCGCACAGAAGCAGCACCGCCTGCACGAACACCAGCTCCAGCACCAGCACCAAAAGAACACAAACCTCACCGGGCCCTTCTACATGCAGCGCGCCTCCGGAAATGTCGTCCTCGTCCGCCGGCTAAAGAGGAGGGAGGATAGCACCTGGACGCATCTCGCCTCCTGGTTTGTCGAGAACCAAGTTGGTATGCACTGATATCATCCATCCATTCCTCCATCCCTCGAGCCCTTTTCCCCGCTAATGCCATCTTTGCGTCTGCCCCAATATAGGCTTATCCGTGAACCTCATCACCCTCATGGTCCTGGCCCATTATCTCATCCCCCGCGCGAGGAAGTACACGGAAAACTTCTTTCGCCTGTCCTACTACAACCCGGCCACCGATAGATACGCCTCTGGCTTCGACGACGCCTACCTGATAACCTTCTTCATCGTGCTCTTCACGGGCCTGCGCGCCGGCACCATGGAATACGTCCTCGCCCCCTTCGCCAAGCTCCAGGGAATCACAAAGAGGAAGGACCTGACGAGGTTCAGCGAGCAGGCCTGGCTCCTGATATACTACCTCGTCTTCTGGCCCCTCGGCATGGTATGTCGCCATCTCCCCGTGGCCACCTTAAGAGACCCTCCTCCTTCGGAGAGCACCGGCTGACTCTCCCTCTCTCTCTCCCTCCCTCCCTCCCTCACAGTACATCTACCGCAACTCGCCCTTCTTCCTTAACCTCAGGGAGCTCTGGACCGACTGGCCCATCCGCGAGATCGACGGTCTCATGAAGCTCTACATCCTCGCGCAGTGGGCCTTCTGGCTCCAGCAGATCATCGTCATCAACCTCGAGGAGCGGCGCAAGGACCACTGGCAGATGTTCTGCCACCACATCATCACAACCGCCCTCATCTCGTCCTGCTACTGCTACTACCAGACCCGCGTCGGGAGCTTCGTCCTCGTCATCATGGACGTCGTCGACCTGTTCTTGCCTGTAAGCCCCTCTCCGCCCCCTTGATGCCCTTGTTTCCTTGATATCCTTGATACCACTGCTACCCCTTGACTGCCGCTTCGAGCGCCAGGATGCATGAACTTCACTGACATCTTGTCCCCAGGTCGCGAAATGCCTCAAGTACTGCGGCTACAAGACCCTCTGCGACATCGCCTTCGGCCTCTTCATGGTCTCGTGGTTCGCCGCCCGCCACGTCGTCTACCTCATGGTCTGCTGGTCCATCTACCGCCACAGCGCCGAGGTCGTCCGCTACGGCTGCTACACCGGCCCGGCCGGCGCGCTCGTCGGGCCCCTCGATGCCCCGACCGGCTGGACCTACCTCCTCGAGCCCTACTTCGACTCGGCCGGCCGCGTCTGCTGGAACGACACCGTCAAGTGGGCTTTCCTCACCCCGCTCCTCCTCCTCCAGGGCATCACCGTCATCTGGTTCACCATGATCATGCGCGTCGCCGTCCAGGTCCTCCGTGGCCAGGGCGCCGAGGACTCGCGCAGCGACGACGAGGCCGACGACGACGACGAGGAGGACGTCCCGGACGCAGACGCGGACGAAAATGATGCCGCCGCCGCCGCCGACATCGATGCCAGCGCGGGCTCCTTCTTCGAGAAGGCGGCCGCCGCCGCCGCTGCCGCCGCCGCGCCGCTTGAGAGGGATGTCGGCGTCGAGGCCATCGACTTCCACAGCTGGGAGCGTCGCTCGGGGTTCAGGCGCCAGGCGGCGACGTCGAGCGTCAGCCTTCCGGGCCACAGCGACCGCAAGGAGCTCCTCGGTAGGATCGGGTGCGACAAGACGCTCGACTGAGGCGACTCTTCCCATTTCATTCTCAACGTTTTGATTTTGTTCAAGTAATTTCCATCCTTTTGCGGGTTTCCCATCATCATGAATTCTCGGTCGGCGTTGGGGGAGCATCCCGGTAATGTTTGTACCATAATAGGGTCCTGCGGACCTGCACCGCCATGTCACGCTCCCGGGGGGGGGGCGTCACAGTACTCCCCCTGAACATACCGAGTCCGGAGAGAATAGAGGGGGGGCCAAACGGATAACGGGAAGATACCTAGGAAAACGGAAGAAAAAAAAGGGGGGGAACGGGAGAAAGGAAGAAGCGGCGCCTTTGAGGGATCTACCGGGTGTTTGATCTCTATTTCTGTTTGAACTTCATTTGGCTTGGTCATGTTGTCTTGTTGAATTTTCGTCGGATCATGTACGGAGTCATACGGAGTAGATTTGCGGAGGTAATGGCTTACAACGGACTACGGACTACGGACTACGGACTACGAAGGGGCACGTGGAGATCCCCAGGATCGAGGGTTTAATACAGAGTTCGGAATTGGTAAAGTAATGCCTTGGTGGCGGCGTCGGGGGAATCAAGGGGGGGGACTGGGGTCGTCGTGAGATGTATTGGGGTAATGGGCGGATCACCGTGCAGATGGCGTGGGGGCGACGCCGGTACGAGTCCCTGTATATAACAGATGCGGTGTGGCACGTCATTCATACGCTGGTCCGAAGACGACTCGAGCGCAGTCTCATGTCCAAAGAGGGAGAACTCGGTATATTACGTACATTACTTGGTTGGGGGTAATACTACTTGGGAGACGGTGGGAAAAAGAAAGGAGGGGGAAAAGACAAAAAGCAACGAGGCGGTGCGGAGTCAGTACTCCTTTTACTCCGTGAAGAATGCAGAAAACACCACTCCGTACTCCGTCAAGAAAATCACAGCCCCTCCTCCAGCCTGTCCCTCACCATCTCCCTCAGCTTGTACTTCATAATCTTCCCGCTCGCCGTCTTCGGGTGCTCGTCCACCCAGAAGACGTACTTGGGCACCAGGTGGCCCGACAGCCGCTCCGCCACGTGTGCCCTCACCGCGGCCCTCGAGATGCCCTCCTCGCCGCCGCCATCCCGCCGCCGGCCCCGCGCGTCCTCGACGGTGCGGTAGTCTCCGCGCAGGATGACAAAGGCCGCGACGGCCTCGCCAAGCCGCGCGTCCGGGACGCCGCAGACGGCGACGTCCGTGACGCCGGGGAGGCGGGCGATGCACTCCTCGATCTCGAGCGGGTGGATGTTCTCGCCGCCACGGATGATGAGCTCCTTGATGCGGCCCGTGACGCGCACGAAGCCGCGCTCGTCCATCTGCGCCTCGTCGCCCGAGAGCATCCAGGGGCCGGCGATACCGTCGGGACATCCCCCCTCCTCCTCGCCTCCGGCAGGGTCGTCGGGGTCGTCGGGGACCAGCACCTCGGCCGTGCGCGCGGGGTCGTTGAAGTAGCCCTTCATCACGAGGTACCCGCGGACCGCGAGCTCGCCGCGCGTGTGCAGCGGCACGACGTCCCCCGCGGGGGACACGATCTTGACGGCCGTGTGGGGCATGGGCGTGCCGACGGTCGCGCGGCGCTCGGCCGGCGGGTCGGACGCGCGCGTCATGACGCTCACGGGCGCCGTCTCCGTCATGCCGTAGCAGATGGCGAGGTCGCGCATGCCGAGGCGCTCCGTGATGCGGCCCATCAGCGCCTCGGGCACGGAGCTGCCCGCGACGATGCCCTTGGTCAGGTGCCGCGGCCTGCGGCGCGGCGCTTCGCTCGGCCCCGCGCCGCCTGCCTCCTCGAGCGCGTCGAGCATGGCGATGAACATGGTGCTGACGCCGTAGAGGCCCGTGGCCTCGTGGTCGGCGCACATGCGCAGCGCGGCGTGCGGGTCGAAGGCCGGGCTGGGGAGCAGCAGCGCCGCGCCCGTCGTCGCCGTCGCCATGTAGCCCACCACGGAGCCGAAGCAGTGGAACAGCGGCGGGGGCACGACGATGCGGTCGGAGGGGTCGAGGCCCAGCCGGTCGGCGATGAATCGGCCGTTGTTGAGGATCGCATCGTGGCTGAGCATGGCCGCCTTGGGCGCCGACGTCGTGCCGGACGTGAACTGGATGTTGATGGTGTCGGACGGCTCGAGCGCCTCGTCGGGCGTGACGGGCCGGTCGGAGCTCGCCCGGAGCATCTCCTCGTAGGGGGTCAGGGCCGTGGCGTGGCCGAGGTCGAAGGCTCCCGCGGCGCCGGGGTGCGCGGCGCGGTTGTCCACGACGACCACGGCCCTCAGGCAGGGCACGCACTCGCTCTGGAGGCCCGCGGCGGCGGATCTGGGCGCGCGCAGGTCCCCGACGAGCTGCCGCAGCAGGGGCTCGTTGCACCTCCCGCGGCCGGGCTTGTACGCCAGGTCTGTGACGGCGCCGATGACGAGCAGCTCGGCGCCGAGGTGGCGCAGGGCGGCGCCGAGCTGCTGCGCGTTGAACGTCGGGTTCAGGGGCACGAGCACGGCGCCGAGCTTGTAGAGCGCGTAGGTGAGGGCCGCGAACTCGGCGCAGTTGCCGAGCGAGACGGCGACGCGGTGGCCCTTTTGCACGCCGAGCGAGGCCAGCGAGCGGGCGAGGCGGTTCGAGGCGAGGTCGAGCGCGGCGTAGGTCAGGGTCTCCTCGGAGGGCGCCGTGGGCGGGGCGCGCGCGATGACGGCCGGGCGGTCGCCGTGCCTGGCCACGACGGAGGCGAAGTGCTCGGGGATGGTGCACCGCAGGAGCGGCGGCTGTCTGGGCCTTAGCATCCTCGACGAGGACGACGACCGTCACGGGAACAGATCTGCTGCACTGGAACTTACCTCTGAGGGGCCGCGTCCGATACTCAGCCCGGACGACCACCGCAGGGGGACGGGCCGCCCCGCAAGACGAGGCCAGTACCTCGAAAGCATTGTCACATCTCGTGTGCCCATACGACCTCGAGCTTCGAGCCCGCGCGTGCGGATATATCTTTGAATATATATACGAGTACCAATGTATGTCCACGCGACGAGATGCGGTCAAACCGGTTCAGGATCTCGCGACGGCGGAGGCCTTGATCTGCCACTTGCGCAGGCTAGTGGTATGACTGCAGACACTATCGCGGGAGAGACTATCTCTCTGGCGATCAATCCAGCATGGCGGTTGATCAGTGCGTCGATCGGGCGTGAAGGAGCAAGGGTCCATGATCCATCGCGACGCTGCGAAAGGGAGGGGACCGGGAGCGGTGGTAGTACCAGTCAGAGGTAGTATTGATGATCCTCGTACTACCTTATACCTGTAGTCGACGATCCCATGGTGATCTGCATGCAGGTTGAGCGAGTCATGCAAGGGACCTGGCGCGTCTCATGTCCAGCTTCCCCTTCGGACGTCGTATGTGAATTGCTTGCTTGCTTGCTTGCTTGCTTGATTTGATCGATGCGTTGATGACTGCACTGGAATCCCTGATCCCAGAAGCGTCTGGGAGGTGTGGGAACAGGCGGGGGAGTCGGCGCCTTCCGAGGGGCTGATGACGTCCTGCTACAGGTTAGGACTAGGTAGTACAGAGTAGCTGCACCGCGCCAGTCGCCGGCCAGAGGTCCCTGCGCGCCCCGGACTCGCGGGGAGTGTACCAGGTGCCCGGGCCGGCCGAGGTAGCGGAACCTGGATCCTGGATCATCCAGCAGCATCAGACACTGCCAGTAACTGTCAGACCGCAGACCGCAGACCGCAGACCGCAGACCGCAGACCGCAGACCTGGCAGCTGCGATGGGCGACAAGGGGAAGCAACACCCTGCGCGCCTGCCCTGATCATACAGGATACAGGAAGTACCTCGAGGTACGCGCCTTCCCGGAACTCGTGGGCAACGGGAGCAACCATTGGAGAGCATCGTGATCCTGACGTTCTCCTTTACGTGAGCCAGTAATATCAGACACAGGTATGGCAGCACCCGCAAATCCCTCGGATACGGCTCGTTGACAGGCAAAGAGTTGATCCATACCTAGACCCTCACTTCAGGCACGGCTCACGGTCCTCACAGCACAGGATTACAGGTACTAGTACGGAGTACTCCGTAGTACCAGGGCGGCTAAAGAGAATCAAGGATCCATCTCGCGGACGACAATCATCTCGACATTGATATCAGACGCCTCCAAACATGTTGTCAAGGCTTTTGCCGCGCCGCGTCAACGTACATACATGTGAGGTAGTATTACATCCGCATGCTCCTCAGGATCCCCACTGATACCCCCCC
>NQYS01000008.1:531711-563858 GCA_003055955.1 Escovopsis sp. AC
CCCCCCCCCAACCCCCCCCCCCCCCCCCCCCCAAAACAAGGGAATATCACGCAGTTGATCCCCCGGCCCCGTTTTCGTACAGCTTGAACTTCCAGTTTACTCACCACAGAAAAAAAAAAAAAAAAAAAAAAAAAAACGGCAACTCCGGCGTCTCCCTGGTACACGACGCCCCCCGATACCCGCCCCATAAGGTATTGTGTTTTGTTTTCTTGTCTCCGGAAAAGGCGGAAAAGGGAGAAAAAAAAGATCGAGATGGCCGTGAAGCTCTTGCTGCTTATGCGTACATGCACCATATGCCCTCCTCCTCCTCCGGTTTGCCCCTCAGACGCCGCCAAGGGGGGAAAAGTCTAGGAATACGATAACGGATCCGTGGTGAAAGGGAAAAATCACAGGGTCGGAAAGATGAGGATGCCTGGGTAGTGGACAGAAACGATGCGCAAAGGAATGAAAAAACGTCGTGCGGCCCGCGTCCTGAATCAGGGGGAGGAACGAAGAGCGCGGTTTCGTGCGCGAGACCGATGCGGGAGCCCGAGCAGAGACCAGTCCGAGCAGACTGTGCTGTGTCGTCCAGCCTGCAAGAACCCAGCTTGGCGTGATACACGGGATCTCAAAACCGCCCCGGGCCAAACCATCTCGCTGGACAGGTAATGTATACACGTTGAATAGGGATTGGAACGGCACAGACGAGGAGCGGGTAAGAAGAAGAGAAAGGATGGAAAGGAGGGAGAGAAAGAAAGAAAGAAAGAAAAATAAAGGAATCAAGGAATGAAAAAAAAAGAAGGAAAAGAAAAGAAGACGAGGAGCGACGGAAAGAGGGGATGGCGTCGGAGGATGAGTCCCGCAGTCGGGGCGGTCGTGCCATGATGTCGTTCATTATGATTACTCTTCTCGCGGTTCCAAATTCATTCCTCGAATTCAATTTCCTCGCCCATGTGCCGCTCGCTCTCTGGTTTCCACGTGCCTGTTCAAGTGTCAGAGTATGAGACTGCAGAAATGGAGCAAAAGGGGAGGAGGTACATACCCTCAAAGTCGTGCTTAACAAAAGCCATGGGATCGTCAATGTCCCCGGCCCCCATCTGTCCTACCCCCGGTGAGAAGCTGGTGATGGGCAGGATGACCACATCGCCCACCTTCTTGCTGCTCGTCATGCCCGTGAACTGCTTGTAGTCGATGCGAATCTTGCTGTTCTTCATGTCGAAGAAGCGCCCGTCGTTGAAGTAGTCCATGATGGTGTCGGTCCACTTGGCGGGGCCCGTGATGTCCACCACCTTCCTGTAGTCCAGATCGGCCAGCTGGCCGGACCTCTTGAGGGTGAGCGTCTCGTTGGTGATGCGGTGGATGATGTCCCGCAAGACGGGGTGGCCGGGCTTGCTCTGGATGGTCCACTGGCAGAACTGGATGCGCCGGCTGTACCACTCGGCCCAGTCCTCGCGGTCCGGGTCCGCCTCGATGCCGATGACCAGGCCGACCGTCTCGCGGGGGATGTTGGAGGGGACCCACTCGACGGCGCTGCGGATGGCGTAGGTGTCGATGTCCGAGTATATCCCGCCGCGCGCGTAGAGGATCAGGTAGCGGAAGAAGTCGGCCTTGAGGACGGGGAGCGGGAGCGCGTGGTACGCCTCGAGGATCTCGGGGATGCCGGCGTAGAAGAGCCGGAGGACGGTGACGGCCATGGCGTCGGTGACGACCTCGTGGACGAAGCCCGGGTGGTGGATGGTCCACGAGGCCTCGTGGGGGCGGAAGTCGAACTCGCCGTCGCTCGGGGTGTACCTCCACGTCTGCCAAATGTACGCCGGGAACTTGGCCTCCATGTCGTAGGGGTACTGGTACGCCAGCTTCTCGTACGTCGACATGCGCGACATGTCCATCATCGGCTTCTGCACGACGGGCAGCTTGGCCTTGTTCCCCCCGGCGTGGTTGTACTTGTACTCTGCCGTCATCGCGTCGACCGAGTCCTTGGCCACGGGCAACCGGGCTCCGTCGGGGCCATGGCCTCTGTGCGATCGGGTGATGAGGGTGAGGACGAAAATGACAAAGGCCGCGGCCGCGAGGGCGCGGCGCAGGTTGAGCATTGCGTGGTCCAAAGGCCTCTGTGATGGTCAATGGCGCCTGGTGTGGTCCGCACGCGAGCCCACGTACATCTATCAAGGATTGATGGATGTACTCGTACTCAGAGTCGCAGTCGCAGTCGCACTCGTAGGTAGATGGGCACTTCAAGGCAGGGCGCGTGAGGATGACGTATGCCGGTTGGCCAGACGGACGGTGGATCAACGGGGACCCGATGCCAAGGACCAGAAAATGGCTGTGCGGCCGAAACCCGGTTCTCTCGCTCCTTATCTTTCTTTCTCTCTCTCTTCAAGCCCTTGGTTCCTCTTTTCGGAAGCACTGGCGACGATGCAGGGCGAAACAGGCGGGCTCGGCGGAGCAAGGGTTCGTCTCTCCCGGGAACGCGGGCGGGGGCGGCTCTGGTGGAGGGCGGCTCTGGTGGAGGGCGACTAGGTTGGTTCGAGATGCGCCCAATGCTCGAGGAAGGGGGGGGGGGGGGGGGGGGGGGGGGGGGGGGGATGGGTGGGATGGAGAGGGGTGTGGGGGGGGGGGTGGGGGGGGAGGAGGAAGGAGGAGGGGGGGGGGGGAGGGGGGAGGGAAAGGGGGTGGAGAGAGAAAAGGGATCTATATGAAACCTAGGGAAGAAGAAAAGGGAATCAAAAAGGCATGCGGTATGCTAGGAGATAAAAAGGAAAAGAAGCGATTGACGAGAAGGAAAAGAGACATGTCCAGGTTTCGAGAGGCGAAGGAGGAGGGAAGAACAGCGTGTGCGCGCGTGTTCGTGTGTGTGTATGTAGGAGGATGAACCGTCGGAGCATGCGAAAGGCCAGTCTCGCGAGGTCGAGCGTCTCGACAAGAGTATCGGGAGTCGGAGATGGATTGAGAAGTCGAGACGCACGGAGTACGGAGTACTAAGAGGCTAGTACGGAGTACAGCTGTAAGCCCAGGTTCCGAGTCCCTGATTGGTCGAGGCATCAGGTGGTAGCGCGCCAAGTACTGCGGCGGTCCGGGTGCATCATCCATCAAGGGTCCATTGGTGTGCGGGGGAGCTCTTACGGGGCTCTTTGGCGCTCGGGGGACAGCTCTTAGCGGAGATTAGGCGCTGTTGCTCTCGAGGCTACAGGGCTGGAGGAAAGGACGGAGCCGCCGAAATACCTGATATACCTTTGCGATACACCGAGATCTATCACCATAGAACAGCCTGTTCCTGCCCGAGCTCAATCTGTTCAGAATCAACGGCGGCAGGAGGCACTATGTACATGTACGCGGGCGTGCCTGCACATTCCAAACATCCATGATTGTTGATTGATTTCAAGATTGATTTGATTGATCAATCCATTTGATTGATCCATTTTGACCAATTCCATTCCATTCACAGCCTCAAAAGTAAGTCCTGCAACGCCACGTTGAGGCGCAATCGTTGATGAGACTGAAGATTGCGAGTGGGCGGAGTGTCGCATCTAATGCGTCAATGCATGCTCGTCACGCATCTCCCGAAACATGCGCAGGTACTCCGTATCCGTACCTGTATGTACGCCAGGAGGTGCCGGCTCTCGGGGCTCGAATCAATCCTCGAGACTCAGGCACCTCGAGAGAGCGTCCCGTACTTCGCACTCCGCACGATCATCTGAATGCTGGCCATTCCAGCTTTCCGGATCGAGGCTGCACCCTGGATCCGGAAGAGAGCCCGTCAATACGAGTGCTGCGAACCGACTAACGTCTGAATCAGCATGCAGAGCCAGAGCACCATGCAAAAGCCAGGGTCCCGCGATCCGTCAGGACTGAGCTGCAACTCATCATCAGTGCCAAGGTGAGACCGACGCCTACCGGTACGCGGGAGAACGGATCATCGCGTGTTTGGCTGCTGGGATTGATCTGGAACTGACAGGGGTGTAGGGTAGCCCATGTCGTTCCAGATATGTCGGGCGTGCATCTTGGATCGATCCAGCATCGTGCTATATCGACTTCAATCTCATCTACCGAGCAAACTCTGTGAAGAATTGATTCCATGGATGACAAGAACCGGTTCTCGAATGGCAAGGCAGTTGCATCAATTGGTTCTCGGCATATCTCAAACCGATGACAGGGCGCGAGGGACCGACCCCACGAGGATGACGCGTCTGCTTAGCCTTTGGGCGTGATCCTCGATCCCACTCAAGTAGTACGGAGTATGAGTGAGCTATTTCCGTCGATGGTCCTTTGAAACATACGAAGTAAGGCGTACGTACTAGGTAAGTGTTAGGGGATCTGATTGGTTAAGGGGATAATAATTGTTCTATACTAAAATAGGTAAACAAAGGCCTATAAGGCCTATCTCTATATACAGGGGAATCCTTTTCTCTATATAGTATAATTTACTTATTTTTAGGCACTTTCTATTTCTAGTATAAGCTATAGGGATTAGGGATCTTAAAGGCCTATCTTTATTAAGGAAGCCTATTTATTAGAATTACTTACTATTATTATCTAATTTAAAGATCCTAAGAGGCCTTATATTATAGCCTTTTAATTATACTTATGCTTTTTAAAGAAAAGAGCCTCTATTATATTAAAATTATATTATTATTATAATTATTATTAATAACCTGCCTTTATTAATTAAAGGTAAAGATATTTATTTACTATAGCCTCTATACTATACTATTTACCTATACTTAATTTCCCCTTCTTATTATTCTTTTCCTTTCTTTAATATCCTAATAAATATTCTACTTTTACTATTATATTTATCTTTTAAAGAAAACCTTACTATCTTATAAGAAAGACTACCTTAAAGTAAGAAGATTATAAGAGATTAGCTCCTTTAAGTTTTTAAAAAGCTTTAATTACTATTATTAAGGGTTCTAAAGAGATCTACTACCTTTAGCTTTAGATACTATATTCTATAAGATCCTATACCTTATTTTCTTATATTTTCCCTTTTAAAGCTTAAGATTACTATTTCTAAGACTAGTGTAGATTTAGACTTATAAAAGTTAAGGTAAGGTCTTATATTTAAGCCTTAAACTAAGCTAATTAGTAAAAAGGATTCTCTAATCTTTTATAAAAAGTAAAAAAGCTTACCTAAAGAACTTACTATTCCTTTAAAAGACCTTACTAAGGATAATACTATTATTATATTAGGGATAATAATATTATTAGTACCTTATATCTTTATACCTATAAAGGTATTTTATAGTAATAGTTTAATTACCTATTAGATTAAAAGGGTTATTATTACTAACTTTACTATACTTAATACTAATATTATTACTAATAATAGAAATATTAGCGCTTATTATATTATTAAAGCTATTAATATACTCCTTAATAGCCTTACTACTAACTTTATTAATAGTAATAAATTACTTTATACTATTATTTAAAGGGTAAAGAAAGATACTATTACTACCTTTAATCTTAAGAAATACTATAAATCCTTTACTAAGAAATACTTATCTAAGGCATCTACTAAGGTTATCTCTTCCTTTAAATATCTACCCCTTTAATAAGGACTAGAGAAGACTATAAAAGAATACTATAAGTATGTTAATATAATTATTAAGTAAGAGAGAGTGTAAGACTAACTAGCTAATAATATTAACCTTTTATCTAAAATTAAAAAAAGATATATCCTTAAAATTACTTATAAGATTATCTAAAGTATTAAAGATCTAAAGCTTTAGTAGGAAGCTATTAGCTTTAGTACCCTTAAGCTTAAGTAAGCTAGTATTACTAATATATTTAATATAATTAGTAAGGCTAAGTAAATATTAAAGGCTTATAAGACTATTAAAAGAGTAAATATTAATAAAGGCCTTTTTAATACCTTTAAGAAGATTATCTTTAAAAAGACTAAATAAAACGCCTATTAGCTACTTATTAATAAATATTATATTAACTTTTCCTTCCTTAAAAAAAATAATAAAGCTATATATACTTTTAATACTACGCTTACTAGATAAGGGGTAACTTAAAATATCCCCCTTTAACCTACTAAAGTACCTACCTTTATACTTATACCTACCTAACCTACCCCTATCTTAAAGAAAAAGACTTAGTTATCTTTACTACTACTTAAGTATAGCTATAGCTTACCCTTATATTATAATAATAGATAGTTATATACTAATAGTAATAATACTAGCTATAATAGTAACTTAGGCTATATTAACTATAATAATAGCTATAGTAATAGCTATAATAATAGCTATAATAATAACTATAGTAATAGTAAGTATAATTATAATAGCTCTAGTAATAATACTTAGAACTATAATAACTTTTATAGTTATAGTAGCTATAGTAGTTAAGGAGGAGGTTATACTAGCACTACTTATTAAGATTAGGGCACTATTAACCTAGCCTTACCTAAGCTCCTCTTTAATAAGGCTATATTAAAGAATATATATATTAATAGCTTCTATACTATACTAATAAACTAGCCTATCTACTTTAAGTATAGCGTTACTAGCTATATATCCCCTTAGTATAATATACCCTATATATCCTATCTTTAGAATTAAGAGTTAGCTATTATTAAAACCTTATACCTTCCCCCTTATAATAGTAAAATACTACCTTCTAATACCCTTAATATAAAGCTAGCCTAGCTATACTTTTAAGGTATTCTATAGAATATTAAAGAGAGCTTAGATATAGCTCCTAGCGCTAGTACCTTAAATACCTTACTTATACCTACTATTAAAGCTAAGCTTATCTCTTTAACTAAAGGTACTAATATTAACCCCTTTAAAATAGCCTAAGATAATACTATTACTCCCTCCTTTTATAAGGCTTTACTATATATTACTATTAATACTAAAACCCTTACTATACTTATTAGGCTAGCTAATAATAATATAGCTAATAATACTAAAGATAAAGATAATAAGCTTTATAATATAATAAAGAATATTTTTAGTAAAGGTATCTCTTAGGAATAAGTAGCCTATAAAATAATTAGAGTAATAGCCTTAGCTATTACTAGCCTTTTAAAGAAAAAAAAAAAGGCTCTTAGTAATAATACTATTAATATTAACTACCTCTTTAATAATAAAAAGGCTTCTACCTCTCTCTCTTATAAGATACTACTATATATTATATCTTTTACACTTACTGCCCTTATTATAGAAAAGACTTATACTTATACTAATAGTCTTACTAAGATCTATACTAAAAAAGGCTTAGGTCTTATAGACTAGCTTAAGCTTACTAAGTCTACTATTATCTTAATAAACCTTATTACCTTATAGTAGATTAGCTTTATAGCTACTAAGGCCTTTAAATATCTTTTATTTAGGTTAATATTTAGATATAAGAAGAAAGTAAGTATAAAGAGCGCTAGTATAGCTAAATTACCCTCTAACACTACCTATAATACCTTACTTATTAGTAATTAGAAGTATACTTTTAAGTACTTTAGGCTTTTTATTATAATTAAGCTGCTAATAAAGATATTATAGGTCTAAAGCTATAAGGTTTAGGCTAACTAAGGCGCTAAGTTTAACTTTATCTCTAAGATATTTATCTAAGATAATAATATCTTTATTAAAAAGCTATCTAAAATTAGCTTTAATAGTCTTCTAATAATTAATATAGATAGCTATAGAACTACTATTACTTACTTTATTATTATTAGGGTTAACTATAAAGGTATTAAGAGAGATATATAGGCTATAGTTAACCCTGTCTCTCCTTAAGTAATAAATAACCTTATTATTTTCCTTAGACTACTATAGCTATAGTCTATTAGCGTAGTCTTTAATATCGCTAAAGGCTCCCTAACCTTTAGAAAGAAAGACTTAGGAGAGGCTTAACGCTTTATTATTAGCCCTAACCTTACTCTTTTAAAAAAGCAGCGCCTTATTCTTATACTTACTATATTAAACTTTACTAAAGTATTTAAAATACTTAATTTAAATTAAAATAACCCTTTAAATATAACTAATATATTATTAAAAGATAAAGACTTTAACTCTTATAATCTATCTAACTTTAATAAGTCTAATATAAAAGATATATTTATTAGTATAATATTATTAGGAAACTAGACTTACTACTTTAACCTAGGTATATTTATAAACTATTTACTACTTATCTTAATATTAACCTATCTATTTAAATAGATTACTCTTATAAGTACTTATAGGTATTTAATTATATACCTTACTTATTAAAAGTATCTTTTAATAACCTATCTTATAATATTATACTTTAGTAAGATAAAGTCCTACCTAACTTTAATATTAGCCTAGCCTTTCCTTAAAAGCTACTATTATTCCTAGGTATACTTAAGCTGCTAAACTTAACTATAAAGAACTAGCCTAGTCCTTAAGCCTAACCTAAGGAATATAAAACTTTATTCCTAACTAATTATTATATATAAAAAAGGGATATTAACTATAATACCCTTATTAATATAATATAGCGATAGTTTAATAAGATAGGTATTATTATTAGACCTTTTATTAAAGATAATATACTTTAAGAAGATATAATAAAGATATTCCTTATATACTATAACCTAGAAAATACCTTAGTCTTTAATATATTACTTACTAACCTCTTTATATATAAGCTAAATCTTAAGCCTAATACTTAACTATAGAATATTAAGAATCTAAAGAGAAGATAAACTAAACTATAGGTATACTAGCTTAATAAACTTATTAACTAAGGTATTAATAGTAGAATATATAAAATAACTATTACTACTAATAGCTACCTCTTTAAGTAAAACACTAAGCCTATTATTATCTTAAAAGATAAGTTAGACCTATAGGCTAAATAAAGGCTTACTATTAACTACTCTTATATTAATAAGGTTATTCCCTTATCTAATATACCTTTACTTATAGACCTTTATAATAAACTATCTAACCCTTAAATTTAGTATTATTATAAATTTAATTTAAAGTATAGCTACTAAGCTATCCTTATTAAGAAATCTCTTTACTATCTATTAGTATTTAGTGCCTTTAATTTTCTATAACTCTAAGTAATTTAAATACCTTAGAGTACTAAGATTACTATATTTTCCTTTTCTAAACTTATTAAAATTACCTTTAAGGCTATTCCTAGCCTATACTTAGAGCTATTACTTTATTAAATAATAAAGGAAATAATAATTCTACCCTTTAATATTTATATTAATAATATCTTTAGAAAGTTAGATAATATATAGATACTATAAATCTTTATTTAGGACTACTTTTTACCCTATCTTTTATAAGCCTTACTTTAACTTAACTTTAAGAAGATACTCCTTAGTATAAATAAGATCCTTACTATTAGGTAGTATTACTAGATTAGAGGTAAGATTATCTTTAAGCCTTAGTAAATAAAGAAAGTCTAACTATTATTATTACTAATAACTTAGATAAAGGTATACTAATTCCTTAGCCTTATTAGACTTTATTACTAGTAAATTAAGAACTATTCTAAGATCTTATAACTACTTACCTATCTTATAGGGAGTATAGACTAATACTAAGGCTTATTAAAGATAGCCTTATTTATATTACTAAAAGAGAAGGTTATTAAAGCTTTTAATATTAATAGCTATACCTAAGATATACCTTACACTATATTCTCTAATACCTCTGCCTTTAGCGCTAGCTATATTATTATATAAGAGAAATATAATACTAAATACCTTATATTATATAACTCCTTCCTATTTACTAAGACTTAGTAGAACTATAGGATATATAAAAGAGAGCTTTTTACTATTATTAAATTTTATTATTAATATAAGTATATATTCCTTATATAAGAAAAATCTATAATCTTTATAAACTATTATCCCTTAACCTAGTTCCTGTCAGGGGATAGGCGAAGAGGCAGCGAAGAAGCGTAGATAGACTAGCGAGTTAGCAGTAGAAGGAGTATATAAAGCTCCTATAGCCCTAGATTAGGAATAAGCTAGAGATTAATATAACATTATCCTAACCCCTACCTTTAAATTTATAAAGACCCCTTAAAGTAATCGCAGCCTA
Source organism: Escovopsis sp. AC (assembly GCA_003055955.1). NCBI lineage: Eukaryota > Fungi > Ascomycota > Sordariomycetes > Hypocreales > Hypocreaceae > Escovopsis > Escovopsis sp. AC. The sequence goes on from NQYS01000008.1 coordinate 541,737, forward strand.
CCTTCTAGTCTACTACTTATACCCTAGCACTCTCCTCTATAACCTAGTCTTTAATAGTTTAATCTCTCTTTACCTCTTATTATTATAAGGTAAGGTTAACTATTAGAAGGTAATATACTAGATAAGAAGTAAGCTATTAGAAGATATTTTTAGTAAAATAGCTCTAACCCTAACTATTATATATACTAATAATACTAGTACTTTAGCCGCTATATAAGCTAGTAACCCTAAACCTGTAGCCCTTAGTACAGGAGGAACTATATAAGTAAGCGTTTTAGCCACTCTTAGCCTATTTAATAGCTTAACTAAAATAAAGCTAGACTAGTAACTAAGGGCTATAGAGGAGTTACTGTGATTTTAAAAGAAAAGAGAATACCTTATAGCGATTAAGCAAGGTAAAGAGCTAGCCTAGAATCCTATATTCTTTTAACTAGCTTAGGATAAAGTAAGCTTAAAGTAAGTATAAGGTAAGAGAATGTTAAAGATAGCCCTTTTTCTAATCCTAAGTTATAAGGGGAAATCATAGACTAAACTATAAACCTTCCTTATAGGGCTATTAATATATTTTTATATCTAGCTAAACGCTTTTTATAATAACTTAACTAAGGTTATTTTTAAGGTTATATCCCTCTTATAGGAATTTTATAGTAAGTAAAGCACTTACCTTAAGCTTAAGCACTAAAGTATAATTAAAGGGGTATCCTAGAAGTAGTTTTAAGACTAGCTTAAAAATAGTATTAGTAATAGACCTACCTACTGCCTTAACGTTTATATATAGCTAAAAAGCCTTATATAAGGCCTAACCTAAAGGTTTTAGTTATTCTTTAAGACCTATAAACAGATTAAGAGCGAACTTCTTAACTAACTCCTAATAACCTTCTAGATCTATAATTTTATCTAGTACCTCTGCCTTAAGCTAAGAAACTAGCTCTATAGCGGTAGTATTCTATTAATATAATAGCGAATATACTAATAAGGACTTATTACTAAAATAACTACTATAGAAAAGATAGCCCTTTCCTTAGACTAATAATACTCTAAGGGATTAGTATAATAGACCTTTTAACTAAACCCTGCTAGAGAGTCGTAGAGACTATAATAATTAGTAGTATACTTTAAGTATAAAGGCCCTTACTATAAGATAGCTTATATAGCTGTAGACTATAGGATCTATAAGAGTATTAGCTATACTACTAAACACTATAAGGACTAAATATTTAGAAAGGCAAATTAGTAGTAACCTATTAGCGCTAATAAAGAACCCTTAGGAGAAAGTAACTATACTTAGAGATATAAGGGTCTTAACACTACTATAACTAGACTAGCGTGCCTCTAGATTAGTAGATAATAGGCCCCTGTAAAAGTAATGTTTAATACTAGTAGTAATATAAACATTCTAAGTAAGAACCTTGCTAGTAACGCGCCGCTCCTTCTAGGCTTTTAGGTTAATATAGTAGCTTAAGGTACTTAGTTAGAGATTCTAGGTTAAATAATAAAGCTATTTAAAATAATAGATAATTAGGGAGTAATAAAGAGATATCTACTATACTATATAGTAGCAGATATCTTAGAAGATATTATCCTTAGTATACTATAGTTTAAATAGATAAACCCCTAGATCTAGTAAAAGGATAATAATTAGAATTACCCTCTTTTAAAGGAAACCCTTACCTTTTTTATATCTCCTTTATAAGTATAGAGCCTAGTAAAAAGCTATAAGGCTATAAGGATTATTACCCTTTTAAATAATAAAGCTATAATAAAAGCTAGTAAAAAAGTAGTAAAGCTACTATAAGAATACTAAGAATATATAAAAGTGTTCTCTATAATAGAAGCAGTAAAACTAGAAAGGCTAGCAGGCTGTATATATATAATTAACCTAATTAATAAAGTATCTCTCTTATAAAGACTTATCTACTCCCTTACTATAAAAGAGCTAGAAGTCCTCTAGGAATACCTTAATAATATAATAAAAAAAGGATAGATTAGAAGGTTAATAAGCCTATATAGGGCGCCTATTCTATTTATACCTAAGAAAGGAGGGAAGCTGTAACTTTATATTAACTACTATTTGTTAAACTAAATAATATATAAGAATAAAGCACTGTTACCTTTAATTCTTAAAATCCTAAACTAACTAAAGGGAGTGAAAATTTTTATAAAACTTAACTTAAAGAATATATACTACTAAATATATATCTATAAAGGAGATAAATAGAAGACAGCTTTTTAATATTAGTATAGGCATTTTAAATATTATATTATACCTTTTAGCCTTATAAATATACTAGTAATATTCTAGGAGTATATTAATAATACCTTACACAGCCTAATTAACTATACCTATATTATCTACCTTAATAATATCCTAATATATAGCTCTAATGTTAACACTTATATATAGTATATATATAATATCCTTAACAGACTATAAAAAGGAGGGCTATACACTAACCTTAATAAATATAAATTCTATATTAATATAGTCTTATACCTTAGATTTATAATCTTACTATAGGGAATTTATATAGAATAAGATAGGGTTAAAGCTATTATAGAGTAGCTGCTACCTTATAATATCTATAATATTCTTTTATTCCTAGGATTTATAGGATTTTATAGATAATTTATCTGTAATTATAGTAAAATTATAGCACTATTAATAGACATTCTAAAAAGGAAGAAGAAAAGGTCTTTATAGCTTAGTACCTGTAAAGTAAAGGCGTTTAATAAGCTTAAATTAAAATTTACAGAAGAACCTATCCTAATCTACTTTAAGCTAATAGTATTAATAAGAGTGTAAATAGATATATTAAGATTTACTATTAGTGTAATCCTTTTATAGTAATAAGGAAGTAACTAGTACTCTATTATATATATATTAAGAAAGCTAAATAGAGTAAAGCTAAGATATCCTATTCCTAATATAGAGATACTTACTATTATAAAAGCCTTTATAATATAAAGGTATTACCTTATATACGCTAACTAGGAGGTCTAGGTAATTATAGATTACCTAAACTATAGTTACCTTACTAGGAAAACAAAGCTCTTTATAAGGCAGGTTATAGCCTTAGATAAGCTTATACTATTTAATTTTAAGATTAAGTATAGACCTAGTTAGGTTAACCTAGCAGATAGGCTATTAAGGAGACCTAACCTTAAAAATAAGGAAGAGATTATAGAAAAATATAAGGGCTACCTATTAGCATTCCTATAGCGATTCTATAATAAAAAAGAAAAGAATCCTATAGTATAATAATACCTAGGCTAAGATAGGGATCTTAACCCTATCTATATACAGGGGATTTATAGTAAGGCTGCTAGGTTACGCCTAGTTAGTTCCTTACTTACTTAGTAGGATACACTTACTTAGCGAGTAGCCTGCTTTTAGTAGATATTCTAAGAGTTAGTGTAAAAAAACCCTTAGGCTAAGGTAAAAGCGTAGAAGACTTAAATAGATAAAGCTATAATATTACTAGTTAATCCTACTTCCCTTATAAAAGCTCTAAGAAAGGCTTAAAAGAGAGACACTTATCTTAATACTTATAGAAATAGAGAGAATACTAAAGATAGGAAGGTAAGTAATAGTTAGGTTACTAAAAAGGACTAGCTACTTTACTTTTAAAGAAGGATTTATATACTATTAGGGCTTTAAATAGAGATCCTAATACTCCTTTATAATAACCTATCTACAGGGTACTAAGGAATTAGCTATATATTACGCAGAATAGCCTAACTTTATTTCTAGAAAAGGATAAAGAGGGATATTAAGTAGTATATCTCTATATATATAAGCTGCTAGCTAATAAAGGCAAGACACTATTAGCTATATAGCGAGCTAGCAGTATTACTAGTACTAATAAAGCTATAAGAAGAAATTTCTATAGATTTTATTATAAACCTCCTAAAGAGTAAGGGGCAAAATCAGTTATATAATTTAATACTTATTATTATAGACTAATTTATAAAATTCGCGATTTATATAGTAACTATTAAGAAAGTTACTAGTAATATACTAGTAAACTTATTTCTAAAATACTTCTATAAGTAATTTAGTTTACTAAAGGGAATTATTATAGATAAAGGTATAGTTTTTATAAGTACTTTCTAATAAAGCTTCTACTACCTCCTCGCGATTAAGCGTTAACTTAGCACTATATTCTATCCTTAAATAGATAGCTAGATAGAAAGATAGAACTAACTTATTAAGTATTACCTCTGCTTATTTTATAATAAGGACTAACTAGATTAAGTAGATAAGCTTTAGCTTATATAATTTATATATAATATAGCTATACACTTAGGAACTAGCGAGTTACTAGTATACCTCCTTTTTAGATATTAACTATAAGGACTAGAAGAAGATATTAATAACACAGAGAATACCTTTATAGATATATATAACTAAGTAAAAGAGATACTTATAGCCTGCAAACTAATAGTAACTGCCCTAAAGTAAATATAAAAAGACTAAGAAAAGTTTTATAACTATAAGTGTAAAAAGATTAAGTTTTTAGTAAGAGATTAGGTCCTAATCTCTACTAAACACCTAAACCTTTATTATCTTAGCAGGAAGCTAGTAAAGAAGTATATAAAACTATACTAGATTAAATAAGTAGTTAGTATAAGTAGCCTTACATTTTAACTCTAGTTCCTAATATTAGTAAAAATCTATAACGTTTTTAATACTATAAACCTTAAGCTATATAAGGGCCGCGAAGGTATACCTACTAAGCTAATAGATTACCCCTTCTTTACTAATAAGACATTTAAAATAGAATATATTATTAAATATAGATATAATAGGTAATAACGCTAATACCTTATTAAGTAAAAAGGATACTTAGAGAAGGAGAATATATAGTAAATAAAGAGTGACTTTATAGTAAAGGACCTTCTTAAGGAATATAAGAATAAACTCTAAGATAAAAGAAGTAAAGAGCTACTAAAGAAAGAATAGAAGTGAAAAAGGTAATAATATTTATTCTTAGTATTAACTACTATACAGAGTACCTGCAGGGTGCTTAGTATAACTATAGTAAAAATTTTTTATTAAAATATAAAATTAACTAACTAAGTAAAAATCAGAAGTATAATAAACTTAACTATCTATTAAAAAAAAAAAACAGTAGTTACTTATTAGCGTCTTTGCTAGTAATAGCAGCCTAGATATCCTACATTACTAACTCTATAGAATAATAATACTAGCGGTTATATACCTTTACCTTCTAAGAGTAAGTAGCGTTAGCTAGAAGAGCTTACTATTAAATTAGCAGCGTAGACGCTATAGAATAGAGAATACTTATATTTTAGGCGCAGGACTTTATATTTATAATAATATCTAGTAAATTAGTAATATTAACTAAGATAGTAATTTTCACCTTCTTAAGGGTAAACCTCTAGCGATAATATTACTCCTCTGCTTTATTCTTATCCTTAGCCTTTTTACTTTTACAGGTATAGTAAAGGGCTTTCTTTATTTTAATCTAAACCTTTATAAGATAGTTCTATAAATAGGTTAGTAGCGAAGAAATATTAAATAAGCAGGGAAGGAGATATAAATATACTAAGCACAGGGTATTTTTATTTACCTTCTAATAAAGGTTATATATAATAGACTAAATTTTAAGGGATAGTATAAAGCAGGGTTTTTTTAACCTTTTATAATAACTATACTTCTTACTCGCTGCTAAAATAACAGTTAGACGTAATATTTATAAAGAGAAAGCACTAATACCTACTCTAATTATCTAAGTAGGGTAAAGGTTAGGTTAATAGTCGCTAGTTCTATTTAACTAGCTAGTTTAAGCAGCAGTAATAAAGAATTAGACACCTATAAGCAAATCAGTAATAAAGATATAGCGAAGATAGTAGATATACTTAACTAAGACAGGAGGGGCCTAAGAATTATTAGAGTCTAACAAATCTAATAAGGATAAAGCTACTATTATAGTAGCTTTTAGGGGTATTTTTATAATAGGAAGGAAAGGGTAAAAAAGGAGTAAGGTAAAGGGGAATAAATAAATAATAATAATAATAATAATAATAATAATAATAAAGGGAAGAAGAAAAGAGGGAGATAAGGCTAGTAGGTTATAAGATAAAGGGTATTAAAAGGCTAAAGCGAAGGTAAAGCTATTATAAGGCCTAGGTAAAGTATAAAGAAAAGGCTATATAATAAATACTAGGCTAAGGTAGAAGTAAATATATAGTAAGGAAATAAAGGGAATAGGATAGTATATTAAAAAGATAAAGGAAGCGTATAGTGTAAATAGCACTATAACTATACCTTAACAGCAGGTAATTATAAGTATAGTAAGAAGCTAATAAAAGAAGAGGAGGGGATATAATAGCCTTAACCTTAAGGATAAGGTTATTATAAAGGGGGGGCGCCTTGTTAAGGGATAGGCAAAGAGGTAGTAAAGAAGTGTAGATAGACTAGCGAGTTAGTAGTAGAAAGAGTATATAAAGCTCCTATAGCCCTAGATTAGGAACAAGCTAGAGATTAATATAATGTTATCCTAACCCCTACCTTTAAATTTGCAAAGACCCCTTAAAGTAATCGCGGCCTACCTTCTAGTCCACTACTCACGCCCTAGCACTCTCCTCTACAACCTAGTCTCTAACAGTTCCTTAATTCTAGTAGCTATTAAAGTATATACACTAGATAGGTCTCTAAGCTATATATACTTAATATATAGTTAGAATATATTAAGGGTAAAAGAAATATAGCTATAGATACCTTATCTTATACTATCTTCCCCTTTAATAATTATAAGTCTAACTATACTATTAAGGAGCTTAATACTATATCCTCTAATAGTCTATAAACCTAGAAAGATAGTATAAGAGGCTATAAGAAATTAATAAACTATCTTAATAAGGAGTTACACTAACCTAATATCCTCTATAAGATAGAATTATATTTATTATACTTATCTTAGTAATAGTATAATAATAAGGTCTTCCTAGGAAGAGATATACTATTAGAAGTTATTATAGTATACTTACTAACACTATTAACTAATAACTTACCTAATATTAAGTTATAGAAGGATAACCCTTAGTATAGCCTTACTATTTACTTCCTTACTAATAATACTAACTCTTAGGATAAATATAATAAAAAATATACTATTAATACTATTTATAGCTTTTACTAGAAAGAGGGAATACTATAAAAGAAATACTTTAGTAATAATACCTAGCTCTATTACCTTAAGTATACTAAGGTTATATAAGCACTTAAAGTAATATATAATAATACTAGCTACTTTAGCCCTAATACTACTTATTAAAGACTACTCTAAAAGGTTTAGTAGCTGTAGATAGTAAGAGATATTATATTATATATTACTAATTATTAGAAGTATCTTAAATATACCCTAAATATACCTAAGGCTTCTAAATAACCTATTATTATTAATAAACCCTTTCTTTTTATTAGTATAGACTATATTAGCCCTTTCTTAGAAACTTATAATAGCTTTAAATATATTCTTATACTTATTAACTACTTCTTAAGATACTATTAGCTTAAGCCTTACTAGATAATATATATTACTAAGACTATAAATAAGCTTTAAAAGTAAGTTAATAGCGTTACTATTAGACCTATTACCTTTTATATAGATACAGGCTTTATATTTATATTAAGAGAACTCTATATATTTATAGACTAATAATAGATTACCTTTCTTTATATACTATTAGGCTTTTATAAAAGTATAAGTATAGTTAAGGTAATAAATAAGATACTATAATCTATTCTTAATAAGTCTATTAATAGCCTGCTAAGCTAGAATATAGCTATACTCTTTATAATATATTATCTAAATAACTACTACTTATTAAAGTTAGGATACTCCTTATATAAGATCCTTTATAATATAGTAAATAAGATCTTACTATAAATACTTTTTACTAAGTAGAGTAAGGTATTTATAGTTAGGAAGATTACTAACCTTAGTAACTAACTAGTTAACTAATAATATACTAACCTTATTACTATATATATAGGGTATTTAAAGTCTATTTAAGAGAATATTATAGATAAAAACTAGTACCTATTAGTAGCTAGATAAAACTACTACTAATAGTATACTAGTAAGAGCTTTAAGCTTAAAGACCTTATAATAGTTATTTAAAAAGGTAAGCCTAATAAGCTTTATCCTTATTAGAGAGGACTATTTAAGATTACTACTAGGCTTAGTAAGTCCTCTTACTCTCTTATTAACTTTAATAACTCTTAACTTAAGGGAGAAAAGAATATTACTATCTATAAGAATATTTTAAAGTATTTTATCTTTTATTAAGGTTATCTTAAAGGGAAAAAGAAAAGCCTACCCTTTTATTAACTATTATAATCTCGCTAAAAAAGATAGCTCTAATTTAACTAACTAGTAATAGAAATAGAGAATATATTACCTTATTATACTATTATACCCTACTTAGATTTAGGTTTACTATAAGAAAATAGTTTTAAGGAATATAACCTTATAGCACTTTCCTATATCTTTTCCCTCTCTTATTACCTATATATCCCTTCCTTAATAAAATCTAAACCCTATATCTTATAATATTAGCTATAGAAGATCTTACTACTATACTTTATCCCTATCTAAATAATAATAAAAGAGAAGTCCTTAAAAGGTTTATTTAGAATATAATTAATCTTAGTAATATAATCCCTATAGAGGAGACTAATAATATATCTTCTAATAAAGAGCTTTTTAAAAGGCTCTATAACTTTATTAGGTTAGTTATATTAGGAAAGGGAGAATAATAATATCTTATCGCTAAGGATAGCTTTTACTTAGTAAGGGAATTATTAAAGGATCTAATTAGTTAAGGGGATAATAATTATTCTATACTAGAATAGGTAGACAAAGGCCTATAAGGCCTATCTCTATATACAGGGGAATCCTTTCCTCTATATAGTATAATTTACCTATTTTCAGGCACTTCCTATTTCTGTAAGGCACTATTGCTCTGGTGGCATAGATGCCGAAGATTCGGAGTGCTTCGTTGGCAATGAAAGCTCACTCTCTGGTGCAACAGAGCTCATTCATGACCCGATCCATCAATCATGTCTCTCATTCGGAAGTGATGCTTCGCTCAGAATTCTTCGTCAAATCTTCCACTTCCTGGACGAGCCGTGTCTGTGAGCTACTACGGAGAGGAACATTCTTGGAACAGCCTCGTGGCTCACGCAGAGCGGGCGACTCAATGTCTCTCGAGAACGACCTCGATGGACACACTGTGTTAGTGCCTTTTGCACTGTACTCGTACTGGGCAGTGGAATCGGTGGGGCCGCTGGGAAATTGACCAGGATGGGGGGAAAGCTTATGTATGTTCTGCTTCCCCGCGCTCATGAGGAATTCGACGAGCTTCATGTTTCAATGATGATGTTGACCATATGGAGTCCAGCACTCCGAATATGCTCTTGATCATCGCCGTGGATGGTGTGATTGAGGTTCTTTGCAGTCCAGAGTAAGGGGGCAACGATCGTAGGAGGTGCTCCGTACAGAAGAGAATGCCCTGAATTCTATCACAGCCGGCATGGAGGCTCTACATACGCTCTGCATCCAGCTTTCGGCGAGCGTCCGCATCACCAGGCATCATAGAATTGATGATCTGGAAGCCCCGATGCGGACTGCCGCATACGGCGTATTCTCGGACAAGCTCGGCTCGACAGGGGCGATGCGGCAACATTCCCCTGGTTCGGTGAAGTGGAGCTTTACCTTCCCGGTTCACCTGTGCCCACCTACCTACGGAGTAGGTACGGAGTACTTTCCAGTAGAGTTCACTGTTGCATCAAACACCTGCGAACGCTCTAAAAACGGGTACGCGTACTCCGTTCTCCGTACACACGGATAGGACTCCGCGAAGGCTCGCCAATGCGAAGGCAGCGTCTGCATCTGCACCGTTTTCCCGTGTCTCAGGTACTGGACATTCTATAATTTCCATACTACATACCATGATGGCATTGAGCTTTGATCGATCCTCTCGATTCGATTCGTAACGGCCATTCATTCATCGATCAATACTCCGTACTAATTTGGAAGTCGTTCCTGCTGCGTGACTGTGACTGTGATCGTCCCTTCCCGTGCTTGCAAATCGGAGGGAGGGGACCGCTCTTGCCTCGACTTGAGATATCACGGCACGGCACGGCAACCTTGAGACTTTCAGAGCGGGCGCTGCTTCCAGATTTGATCACGTCTGCAGGAGCTGGTGGAACGAGCATAGTCTGAAATGCACTGTGCGGAACCTTCCATCGATACTGTACGGCTGTCCTACTCCGTACGCAGAGATTACATGAGGATTGGGACGATCAAAACCCTACTTGAATACCGCTGACCTTCCAAAGCACATGCCGCCTACGGTTCGAACGAGGAACGGCTTCGTGTGCCTTGGGATATACGGAGTACTGTACGGAGTAATGGGCTCCTTAAACTTCTCCGTACGGAGCCGTATTCCGTGCTCCGATGAGCTGAGGCCTGGGTATCACTTGCCGAGGCCGGCGGACCGGCGTGCAACTCCTCCGTGCCTGCATGCGCCTTCCCCACTGCAGTGACACCGTCCGTGACTCTTTCCCTGTGATATCGAATTGCTCGTCTCCGCACGCGCGGAAGGCATGACCCAGAACGGGATCAACGGCATGACCCGTCTTCGTACTCGTACTCGCAAAATCAATCAATCCCCGAGAGGTCGAAAGGCTCAATGCCTTAGGGAGAGCTCTACTACCTATGCCCCTTAGTAATCTTCTCGCCCCTTCACCCACCCTCGACTTCAATCACTGTGCATCAATCTTGATCCATGATCCATGGCACGCGGAAACGCCTCCGACCTCCCGGCATGAAGATCACTCAATTCATTGATCTGGGTGACATCTCGGGCCAGACCCGCGGGGTATCGAATGTTCCCGTGATTGAGATATCTTTGCCGTCCCTCTCCGAATCTGGCTGATCTGCACATCTGCACCTCTCTCGGTTATCACATCTACAGTGTGTTTCGAGGGGCAAACAAGCCTCGAGGCCCATCATCACTGCACGGCCCGGCCCAGTACCGAGTACAGAGTATATCAAGCATAAATTTCCCGCTCCAGGCGCCGACTCTTCGTCCGAACTCCTGAAATAAACTCGGGAGTCTCACCGTACCCGCTCATCATGTTGTCCTTTCTGTTCCCAAGCTCATGGAAATTTTCGGGGGGCAAGGCCGTTGACGACCCTGGGAGCTCCGAGATGCAACATGCCCCTCATCCACTGCAGCCCCTATCCGCCCAAGAGATCGGCATCGCCAGGACCGCCGTCGTGGAATGCCATGACTCTTCAGACCGTCTCTTCTTCCGATCTGTTCAGCTCAAGGAGCCCCAGAGATCACTCATGGTCCCGTTTCTCGAGGCAGAGCACGCCGGCGAGCTCGACACATTGTCCGAGAGGCCCCCCAGGCTCGCCTTGGCTCAGTACTCCGTCATCAACCCAGGCCTCTACTGCCACTTCACCACAGTCGTTCACATCAACGCTCGTGAGGTGGTTTCAAAGACATCCGTGCCTGCTGGCTATCAGCCAGGCTTCAGCATGTGGGCTGACCCCCTTTCCCCCCCTTCTCTTCCCCTTTTCTTCCCTTCACTGACCGTGACAAGTGACGAGAATGCTCCTTTCGAAGAGGCCATCAGGAATTCAAATGCTTTTCAGGAGGCCATGTCAGAGTTTGCACTACCCGAAGGCTTCCAATTGGCCATGGATTCTTGGCCCTTTGGGGGGCGGAGTGAAGACGACGTCGATGACGGCCGGTACTGGGGCGGCTTAGTGTTTGCCAAACCGGTGACGCCCGTGGATTCGAACTACTACGCGTACCCCATCCCCATCACGGTCATGGTGGACGCGAGGACCATGGAAGTCATCCGCGTGGAGCGCTTCGCGACCGGAGGAGTCGGCGATGGTCTCCGACCCTCACCAAGGCGGGACACCCCGAGAAAGCTGTTCGAAGACCATCGAGGCGCCGAGTATCTGCCCGAGAACATCTGCATCCCGCTCAGATCTGATCTGAAACCCATCCACATTACTCAACCGAAAGGGGCTTCGTTCCGCGTCCACTCAGACCGTCTCATCGAGTGGCAGAAGTGGAGCTTCCGCCTCGGCTTTAACGCTCGCGAAGGGGCCGTCCTGCACGACGTCTGCTACGACGGGCGGCCTATCTTCTATCGTCTGAGCTTCAGCGAGATGACCGTCCCGTATGCCGATCCGCGTCCGCCGTTCCAGCGCAAGCAGGCCTTCGATTTCGGCGACGTTGGCGTGGGCAGGACCGCCAACAACCTGCAGCTCGGATGCGACTGCCTGGGGGCCATTCACTACGTCGACGCCATCGACGTCAATTCCGACGGGTCCCCTCAGACGTCCAAAACGGTCGTGTGTATCCACGAGCAGGACAACGGCATCCTGTGGAAGCACACAGACGTCAGGACGAACCGCTCCGGGATCGTCCGGAATCGGGAGTTTATTGTGCAGTTCATCGCAACCCTAGGTAACTACGAGTACATCCTTTCTTACACCTTGGATCTGGCCGGGGGCATATCGATGGAAACGCGAGCCACGGGCATCGTCAGCGTCGCCGCCATAGACTTAGGCAAGACCAGCGAGTACGGCAACGTCGTGTCCCCCGGGATCCTTGCCCAGAACCACCAACACATCTTCGCCGCCCGGATTGACGCGGCCATTGACTCCTACGAGACCGGAGACACTCGCGTGGTCGTGGAGGACAGCGTCGGCCGCAAGATATGCCCCGACACGAACCCGTACGGCAACCTGTACGAGGTGGAGCGCAAGCCGGTCGACGAGCCCACCTGGATCGACCTCGAGCCGCGCCTCAACCGCCTCATCAAGCTGGAGAACACGCGCAAGAAGAACCACGTGTCGGGCAGGCATCTCGCCTACAAGGTGGTGGCCCCCGTCACGCAGCTGCTGCTGGCCGACGACGACAGCATGGCGGCCAAGAGGGCGAGGTTCGCCCAGCACCACCTGTGGGTCACGGGGCACCGCGACGGCGAGCTCTACGCCGCGGGGGACTACACCAACATGAGCTCGAGGGAAACGGGCGGCGTCTCCGACATGATCAAGCGGCCTGATAGGTTCGCGGTGGACGAGTTGCAGCTTGACGAGGATGACGGGCACCGGGCCCATCCAATCGTCTGGGTCGTCTTCGGGCTGACGCACAATCCGCGTGTCGAGGACTGGCCGGTAATGTAAGTGGTGGTGCTGTCTCGTCCCCTTCTTTTGTAATACATGGATCAATCTGACATGGGAGTGCAGGCCGATTGAGAGCCACAAGATCCATCTCAAGCCGAATGACTTTTTCCTGTTCAACCCTGCGCTGGACGTTCCCCCTCCGAAGAGCGACACTAGCGAATTGGTGCCGTGCTGTACTAAGGGGTGAGCAGCAATGGCCATGAAAGACTCGCATGGAGTTGCACGACCACAAGGACTGGTCTGTTCCAGAGTGAGATTCGATTTGATTTTCTCTTGAAAACAAAATTGGTCCAAAGGATAATTTATATAGATTTCAAGATAAATCCTGATCAAACAGATTTCAAGATGTACTAAGCCTGTGATTGGTAACGCACGAATCACTTGCTGAGTCCATGGCATACCTGTTAATAAAGAGGTTCCTAGCTCGCCTCCTGAACTGTGGTCCAGGAGTCAGGTAGTAATCAGTGACAAGGAGTTACGTGATATAGCCCCTCTGGCTGAGCCAGCAAAGCACCGAAGTCACAGATCGCCCTTATAGCTCAGTGGTAGAGCGTTGCACTTGTAATGCAAAGGTCCATAGTTCAATCCTGTGTGGGGGCACGTTTTTTTTTTCCCCCTCCGATCTTGATTTTTTTTTGCTTTCAATCTTGCATAGGTATTGATCAATCCTTTCCATCCATCTCTTGCGTGCTTAGTTTGATTTTAAGGGGATTGGAATACACATACGGAGTAGTATGTTGTTATTTTTTTTTTGTGAGAATTGCAAAAGGTCTGGCAGGACAGAGAGCCAGGCCGTCCGCAGCTCCGTCGCGGGCACGAGGTCTCGAGTCGCCCCTACACGTACTTTGATCGACAGGTTAGTCCTACCTTTATAGCACGGAGTAGTTAGTACTCCGTATGTACAATACCTCTGCTTGACGCCGCCAAGTCCAGCGAAAAAAACTGAAGGGAGCGTCGTCAGATACGACGATGGAAGGGCTTGCAGAGATAAAGAAGAGCCATCGAATACGATGATGGAAGGGCTTGCACAGACAGAGACGAGTCATAGATGGGATGAGATGAGATGGTCCGGCAGGGCCATCAAAGACGAGACGATGGGAGCTCTGCTGAATCCCAGGGGGCAAGTCCGAGGCAAGGGCTGGCAATCAATGGATCTGAGAGACGCGGCATCCCGTGCTGGCCTCGAATTCAATGCGAGGAGTCGAATCAAAGCTCCAGTGCTTTCGACCCCGGCAGCTCCTTGTGCGACGTGCATGCACACGATACCTGGCGGCTGCAGGGTCGTCTCGGCATGCAAGATTCGCATGAGCCAAGCCAAGGCAATTCGAGACATTGATGAATTTGCATTGCTGGGCTCACGAGGGGCCCGGAACCCAGACGTCCCGCCCTTGTCTAGAATCGCCATCTGCCCAACAACGTGAGGCCCTCGGTCAAGGCCGCGCCACAAGGCCCCTCTCAGGTCTCTACCGATCCAGTCGGGGAGGGACCCGTATAGTGGCAAGCTACTCAACCTGTATACATCAAAATCAATAGGCCGTGTGGCTCAATGGCAGAGCGTCTGACTACGAATCAGGAGGTTGCAGGTTCGACCCCTGCCTCGGTCAATCTTTTTGTCTTTTTTTGGCCTCTGAATTTCACTGACCCAACCCATCTTTCCATCTTTTTTTTAAACAATCAGGGAGATTTGAAAGGGTTGTGTAGAGGGAGTTGGCAGAGCGCGATGTATGAGCCGGTATTGTGATCCGGGTTGAGATACCCCTGGACTTCTAGGGATGGAATATTGATGCATCTGGCCTGAGAATTTGGACTTGTGCTGTCTGACTTGCTTTTGATGTTCTCCAATCCTCGGTCAGGACCAGATGGAAAGATGAGCTTAATTTTGGGTTGGTCGGGTCCATTATGAGAACGAGGCGAGGTTCCGAATGTACATGACGTGGCGGAACATGGCGTTGGATCTTCGTACTCCCGGTAAAGGAGACTCGTCAGCCTCGTTGGATCTTTTGTCAATGCGTCAGCCTTCGGACATTCCGATATGAGCTTCTAGATGCGAGATATTTCCTTGTAATCGCTGCCATTCCAACTTCTCTTGATGTCTCTTGGGAGGCCTCAGAGGGTTTGACCTTCCACTGAGACCCCGTCTCCCATAAAGGTTTTTGTTATTGTGAACCATGTTTATCGCGCAAACAACGCGTCGAGCTCAAGAGACATCGTGCTGCTCCAGTCCAGAGGCATTGTGGTAGTCGTGGGCCAAGCCTGCGTGTCCGACCCCTAATCAAGTAGATCAAATCATCAAGACTCCCAAAATATGCAGGGGAGCAAGCTGCAGTGGCTTGAGACTATGCAGGCCATGCAATTTTGGCTCGTCCCGTCTTAGGAGGTTGACCCAGCCATCTCGGTGCAAGCATCTTTGCCCCGATTTATGAGACAGCCATTCTCGGGACCTCGTCATGAGATCGTCTCTCGCTTTCGACCGCAGCCGGGTCTGTGCGTATGAGTGATAGATGATCAATCATTCCGAATCATTGGGAAATGTGAAAGCCTGGTATACCGGTAATCATTGGTCCAGGGTTTCGAGATTGTCGACTTGTGGGCCACGAAACCGAAAACGGGTAGGGAGACCGCCTTTGCGGCTGTCGGCCGGGCGTCAGGCGGACCAGATCTTAGTCCCACAATAATAAGGGACTGACACACCCGCATCGGCAGAGTCAGTATGCAGTTGTGTATTGAAGGATGCTCGACTCAGAAGAGACCAAACCGGCCTAAAGACCTTCAAGCTCTGGAAGAGATTTCGAAATGCCGCCTTTGTATGTGTGAATCCAGGAGTGGGCCCTCCATCGAGAACATGCAAAGGCGTGGTGGCCTTGACATGTCTGGTGTTAAGTGCAGGTGCTGCATGGTGTGGCTGGTCGATGCCCTTCTATTGGTCAAAGTCGTTCAAGAGAGACCTACTCCGTGCTAGTATGCAAAACTTCTCAGCCTTGGTTCATTCAAGACGCTCCATGTTTTCGGGAATGCTTTGAGCGGTCTGCCTGTCTGCTTACCTGCCCGCCGGGCCGTCGCCATGTGTCCGTTTGGTCAGCGTTTGCGCGATGGAACGCTGCTGTTCAATCAGGCCCACTCGGCTATCTTGCGCGAACAATGCCGGGAGGCCTCCTACGGCCGCTCCTCGTGTCCTCTGTTTCCCTTCAGATTCCCATGGCAACGTGTTTGGTTCTCTGGGGCAGAGTGTACAGTTGTCACCGAGTCCTCGCCCAACCTTTTGGCCCGGGGTCCCTCAGCGTTCCCCAAGCTCTCGTCCCGTCTGGATCTGCTCGGCCCAAGGCGGACGACGTGACCGTCAAGCGAGCATCAGCTCGGGAGGCAGCCGGGTCGAGTGACCGTGCTCATTGCTCATGCCGCTGCCCTGGAGAGCGCATGCCTGAGAAGAGCCGGGTGATGGTGAGCTGTGGCCAGATGGCGTCCGGGAATGGAAGTCATGCGGAGACTGGCCTACGTCGACGTAGCCCTCTGCAGCCATCGGGGCGGCCTGAACTGTGCAAGAGATCGAATTCGTCCTGATAGCATCAGCAGGTGCCGCTTGAAGCTGCCAAGTAGTGCGAGGAAGTGGCTCAAACGACTTACTGAGACGATCTGGGGATGGCCATCTGGTGGAAGAAGCACTCAAGTCACCTTGCAGAGGCATCAATGGGAGGAGAAGGATTGAAAGGCCGAGAGTCGGACAGGGGAGAAAAGAAAGGGCGGGGTCCCGGGCTCATAGAGAGACAAAGGGAGAGTAGAAAAAGGCGACAGAGCGCGGAACACAAGGAGTAGCACAATTGATCGATGCCAGGCAGTACTACTACTACTACTAGTAAGTAGTAGCGGTAAGGACCTCGTCACGGTGCCTGTGCTTTTTGAGGTTCGTGATCGATCACGTCACGCAAAGAGATTTGATGATATCAAAGATGGCAGTAGTAATAGGTTAGTAGTAGGAGCAGGAGAACTACAGGCAGTTGAAGCTGACGCGGTGATGGAGAACTTGAAGTTGCCTAAATGCCTCGAGGCAATTGAGACTTCCTGATCTCCTCGTACTAGGCTCTGACGGGCAAGAGCGACCAACAACTCCGGAACACGACCTCTTTCCCGAGCTGAGTCGTTTCCCCGGTTCCCGTCACCGCAATTCATCGGAATTACCTCTGGAAAGCTCCTGTCTCATCCCCGCGTTTGGATTCAGACATGGAAAGTTCTAGATCGACGATTGCCTGCCAAGTCGGAGTCGGTCGTTGCCACTCCCTTCCATGGCGAAAGCTTGTTGAAACGGAAGGGGCGCCCTCCGCCTTCTAACAGTGACTGGCTTGAACAATGTGCGATTATTGCCGGTGATCAATCTCGCCAAGGCAGGCGGCACCGGTTGTCCGACCTCAGTCCTGCCACACAAGAGGAGGTACGGAGTACTACAGGTAGAGGTGAGTAGTACCTAGGTACTGTAATAAAACGGAGGTAATTCTCAGCCTTGCCGGCACAGTACTATGTACGGTGGGGAATGGCAGGCAAGGCAGGCTTCATGTAATACCTGTGGGTACCCTGGTTCTGTGGAAGTTCCTGACTAGAATGTGCCCCTGGCATGATGATGTTGGCTTTGACTCAAGAGGGGAGGCATGGAGGTTACTACTATACCTGTAGTAGGTACGGAGTACGGAGTGCTACCTTCTATACTTGCAGTGCTAGTGCATTCAATGAAGCACTACCTCTACGCCGTGATGGTAGTCATTATGGCCATCTTAGGGGGCATAAAGTCTTGAGTTTGGCGGCTAGTAGGAAAGCTGAATAGTAGGAGTATTTCGTATAGAATTCGTATAATAAGACTAGTACTACTACAGCACTCTATATATAAAAACTCAAGTTTTATTCGTCCAGGTCGCCACTTCACGGGAGCTTGCATACAGATACCTCTTAGTGTCTACTCCGTATTGAAGCCACCAGGTACCTCTCCGTATACCCATGTACTGTCCGTACTCCTGAAGTGACTCAGGAATGAGGTAGTCCGCGGCCCATGACCACGGGCTCAGAGGTAGGCACCTCCTACGGTACTAGCTGAGAGCCGAGAGGCTGATAGGACAGACGTCGCGCGAGCTGGCCCAGTTGCCGGTCTCTTGCCTGCTGCTGCTGCTCCTGCCGCTTTTAGAGGTACGGAGAAGATACTCCGTACGGAACACGGAAAACCTCCTGTGCCCGTTCCTGCTTGAGGTTTCGATCCGGCAAGATGATGGATGTTCCTTCCCTTGCCGGCTGGCAGGAGAGGCACCTGCCCAATTAGACGCAGGCTTGACTTCGGCACTCGTACAGGAGGTACGGGGCACTCCGGAGCACTTTGGAGTACAGTTACCCGCAGCCCTTATCTAAAGCCCGCTTGGACTAAGTAGCGGGTACCTTTCTGAAAATCATCATAGTAGATCCCGTCATTTGATTTGATAAAGTCCATTAATGGAATGAAACCGCCTGCTGGGTCGATTGATTCATCAGAGTCTTCAATCTTGCAAGGTGATTCCAACAAGAGGCTTTACATGCTTGGACTCACCCCGAACCTCCAACCTCTCGAGTCACCCAACCTGGTTCCCGCGCAGTGCTCTGCTGCCACTTCAACTCTTCTTATATCTACGGAGTTCTCCCTCCTACCAACATACATATAAGGCCGGCCTCGATCGCGTCTTCCTGTCCCCGGTTTGTCGACATCCGAATCGAGTCGAGTCGCTGCCTACCGACTTCTGGAGCCCCTCCACTTTGCATGGCCTTCTGGAATCATCGCTCCCCATCCCGGTACAACGATGCTTGCTGAATCAAGTCGGCCATTCTAGGGCCACGCTTCTGGGAAAAAAAATAAAAAGAAAGATAAGAAAAGTACAGGTAGAAAAAAAAATCTGGCACCATCACCGTGGAGCCGACCTCGGCCTTCGCCCTCTCCATTCGACTCGGCCCTTTGCATCTTCGTCCACCATCTTCAAGACGGCAAGGAAACCTCGGTCGCCTCGACCTTGGGAGATTACGAGTTCATGCGCCAGCCCCTGTCGGCTGTGCCCTATTGCTGCTCTCCATTTGTGCTACGACAGACGACGGCATCCCTTCCATCTTTCCCTCGCCCCCGAACATGACAGCTCCCGACAAGTCGGACATCGATAAAGGCTGGGTGAGCTACCTCCGCAACTCGAGACGCTTGAACTGCCCGGACTGTGGTGGCCTCGACATCCATCCGCCGATCCTCAAGACTTTTCGAGCCCATGTCCAGCAGCACCGCGACAGGCACCCGTCCCTCGTGACAGACTCCGACATCCAAGAAGCCTTCGACAAGATCAAGCTGAGCGCGAGAACCCAGTGAGTAGACTCGCCGCCACTGTGCGCCCCAGACACGTTCCCCCCCCCTTTTGCGCCGCGCCCCGGGCGCCCTCTTTCGCGATTCCCACCCCATCGATCTGTCCGTCCCCCTCTGGCCGGGTCTCGCTGATGAATCGGCTTCCCAGGAACCCGGCCTCCACCTCTCCCGCAGACAACGGACATCACGCCAAGAGGAGTCGCAAGCGACCTGTCCAGACAGCCACTCCCGCCCGTGACGACGCCGGCCGTCGCGCGACCCAGCATGCGACCCCCGAGGTCGAGGACGACGCGGACGAGCGCGATTCCAAAAAGCATTGCTCCCCGACATCATCGATTGCGCGAGCGCAGACCCCACAACAGCCCCAGCCGCAGCAGCTGCCCATGCCGGGCCGCAGCCGCGGGAGGCAGACGGAGAGGACGAGCAGCAAGCCCGGAGCCCCGGGCGGGCGGAAGCTGTGGACGCCGGAAGATGAGCCCCCGCCGAGATCCACGCAGGCGCGCGTGTCACAGAACGCGGCCTCTTCAGCGCATGTGCAGCAGCGAGGGCCGCCCCGCCCACGACATGCTCATGGTCAAGGTCATGGTCATGGTCATGGTCATGCCCGCCAACTCCCGACGCCGGCCCCCTCCGACGACGACCCACCAGAGGATCCATCCGTCACCAGGATGATTCGCCAGCCCGAGACGAGGCCTATATCCCAGGAACAGCTGGTCGCCGAGGTCAAGGGCATCTATGCGGGCCTCGTCATGATCGAGGCTAAATGCATCGAGGTCGACAATGCGCAGTCGAGCAACAAGGACTCCCTGCGGCAGCTCAACAACGAGCAGTGGCAGGTCCTCATCACGCTCCACCGGACGCTCCTCCACGAGCACCACGACTTCTTCCTCGCGAGCCAGCATCCCTCCGCCAGCCCGGCGCTGCGCCGCCTCGCGGCGAAATACGCCATGCCCGCCCGCATGTGGCGCCACGGGATCCACTCGTTCCTCGAGCTCCTGCGGCACAAGCTGCCCATGTCGCTCGAGCCCATGCTGACCTTCATCTACATCGCCTACAGCATGATGGCTCTGCTGTACGAGACGGTGCCCACGTTCGAGGACACCTGGATCGAGTGCTTGGGGGACCTGGGCAGGTATCGCATGGCCATTGAGGACGATGACATCAGGGATAGGGAGACGTGGCTCTCGGTCTCGCGGTACTGGTACAGCAAGGCCTCGGACCACTCACCCACCACGGGCCGCCTGTATCATCACCTAGCCATCCTCGCGCGCCCTAATGCGCTGCAGCAGGTCTACTATTATGCCAAGTCTCTCTGCGTCCCCACCCCGTTCACGAGCGCGCGCGAGAGCGTCATGACCCTGTTTGATCCCGTGTTGAGCTCGTCCCCGCCGAAACTAGAGGCCATCGACGCCGCGTTCGTCCGCATCCACGCGATTCTGTTCTCTGGCAAGAGCAAAGAGCAGCTCGCGCCCGCGCTCGACCAGTTCTACACGCTGCTGGATGGCCAGATCGCGAGGACCACCAAAGGATGGCTTGAGTCGGGGTCAGTAGCGCGTGACAGCCCCCAGCCCGTCCCCGGTGAGGGGTGTCGGGGCCGAGGACGAGGGAAATCGTTACTAACGAGAATGGCAGGTACTTCATCGGCATCTCCATAGCGTGCGCTCTGCTGGGATACGGAAATGAGTCCAACGCGCTGATGCAAGCCATATCACCGAAGAGCGAAGAGGCGGAGGCGGCAGCCACGGTAACGACAGCGACAGCGACAGCGACAGCGACAGCGGCAACGACAGCGGCAACGACAACGTCCACGTCCGCATCCATGTCAACAGCAACGTCAACCGCTGCGCCGGTCGAGGCGTTTGAGCAGACGCTCGATTTCGCGGTGCGCACGTACGAGATCATCACGCGCCGGTGGGGCGACATGAACATCCTCACGTATCTCCACACGACGCTCGTCTTCCTGCGACATCTGAGCAAATACCCGGCGGCCATGTCGCACATCGAGGCCAAGTTCCCCTGGAAGCTCACGGCCATGATGCTCAACTACCTGAAGCAGTCGAGCAAGGTGGAGATTCGGATGGAGAGCGAGGAGTTCCCCGGCGCGCCCCAGAACGAAGTGCCGCGGCCGCTGCCGGAGGACTACGCGATGCGAGGGCTCATCTACGCCGACGACTACTTCCCTGACGACTGGTTCTCGAGGATAAACGACGACGAGAAGTACTTTGAGCTGGCCTCCATGATGGACGAGCGCAGGGAGCGCATTCTGTGGCTCGGCCGGAGGATCGCGACCCTCGGCAAGTGGCTGCAGTGGGACGCGCGGAAGCAGGAGTTTTTCGTCTCCGGGATCTACGATGTCGACCTGGACCACGTGCCCGCCGGGGGACAGAGGCACGCATGAGCAGCCCGCTCAGCGGGGATGTCTACTAGGAGAACAGTACTATGTACTCTGGATGTTGTTTTTTGGGGGGGGGGGGGGGGGGTAAGGGAAACATGAACACCAGGGGAGAAAGGAATAAAAAAAACAAC
>NQYS01000008.1:567356-578390 GCA_003055955.1 Escovopsis sp. AC
CCCCCTTCTGGGCGATTTCCGCCGGGAATGTCGCAGCGCAGGTTGGTAGAAATGCTCCGGGCCATCCGTCGGTAAGTGACAGAGCCATGCTCGCGACCGAAGAACAAAGTTCCCTTGCCCATCGATCGTCCCAAGGTGCATGCGTTGTTAGGAGTAACCCCAACACCACCCACTTGCCCAATCACTGATGCTCGGTCGATAACGGAGGCCAGGCCTGAAGATCACCGCCCACTTCGCAGAGGCTCATCCGCGGCGTGGGAAACCTAACGGCCATCATTTTCAACCCGCCCATGGTCACTCAGGGCTGGATGCACATCGATAGGTGCTTCGTGGCCATCATCGCGAGACTGTCGATGGTGACAAAGGAGACACGTATCACATTGCCTTGTCCACGCTGGTCGGATCCCAAGTTTCTCGTCGGGCCAACCGCTCCGACTAATCTGGCTCGAATCGACCTGTCTTTGGCGCGATGAACCTGCATCCAAGCTCATCTTTGTTGGCCAGATTGACTTGCTTGTTCGGTCGTTCGTTCGGTCGTTCGGTGGTTCATCGCCTGGCAAAACGTACATCGACCGCGTGGCCGTGGCCGCCTCCGCGATTCTCTGTCAGAGCCTCAACCAGGCTGCCGTCATCCATGTCGATCGACCAAACCATCGTACTGCAATCGTCGGGCCACATCGTCAGTCTTTTCAACCCAACCCGATGCCGAGCCAAGGCCACCCGCCACGGTAGTCATCGCCACTCACCCTCCCAGGCACCTTGAGTTTGCATACTCAAGCCTCATCCTCAGCGTTTCCATATCGTCGTACCCGATCCACTGGTCGGTGTCCCATGCCAGCGTCTTCACCGCCGCCTGCTTGTCGAAGCCGACCCTCGCCCGAGAGGGGTCCCTGTCGATGATCTCGCGGATCTCCTGTGCCGACAAGAACCCGGGTGAGCGGGTGCACCTTCCAGGCCGGCCGGCGTCTCGGAACTCGCACCCGGCGGCCAGACACTCCGGATCCGACATGGTGAAGCTCCGGCCGTAGAATGCCAGGCCCAGAACCACTTTGTCCGGCTCGACGTCGTTCCTCCAGAGCAAATCCAGCCTCATGTCCATCTCTGTTTGGTTAGTATGCGCGTACGCCCTGCTCCCGGATGATTCACCAGCCCAGAAGCCGTCTTTCAAGTGAGCAGTCAGCCTCAGCCTCATTCTTCTTGCTCGTGAAGATGAACGATTCGTAGACTCACGAAAATCATATGCCATGAAATTGAACCATTCGACGTGCTCCTGTAGCGCCCGTACGTTAAACCCCCTGAGGAGTTTGTACGTTGCCGGCAGCGTGACGCTGGGCCCGTCCTTGCCAGCGGCCTTCAACCGCTTTCTGAGCTTTCTGCACACCGTCACGAGGTTGTCGAAGTCTTCCGAAGCGCCCCCCGTTGACGGATCGGCGGGGTATTCCCAGTTGAGGTCCACCCCGTCGAAGCCCATCTTGCCGCTCATGTCAGCCAGCGAGTCCACGAAGGCGTCCTGGGAGGCCTCGCTCCCGGCCATAGTCGAGAAGGCACCTTTCCACTTCTCGTGCCGGCCCATCGCTCCGCCGCCGACCGAGATCCACACTTGGAGTCCAGGCTGTCTCTTCTTGAGCTGTATGACCGGTTTGTACGCAACTGCCGTCTTGCCGTCCATATCTACCACACGCGAGGTTTGCGGGTCTATGAAAGCGAAAGCGAAGTTGATGTGGGTATAAGACCCTGTCGGTATCTGCTCCGGGAGCATCGCTGCAATCGAGAGAGTCAGCAAAGCAAGCTAGATGATCAGGATGGACGAAGATATGAGCACGTACTCTGGCAGGGTCTCTCGTGATTCCAGCCCTGGTAATACCCGATAGTCCTCTGCCTTGCGCTGGACCCACGGGGGCAAGATGGCCTGTCGACCTTGCGTCCCTCGCAAAACGCGTCCGTGATCCCGCAGAAGCCATGGGAGCTGCAGCTGTCCCTTCTGTCAGAACTCTATTGAGAAAAAGCCGTCTTCGGTGATCAGGATTTACCAGGCGTCGAGCGGGCATGTCGATGAGGACGAGTACGCCATGCCCCATCCGGGATCGCATTGGCTCTTCCAGTCGCACTGGGATGTGCAACCACCGCCGCAAAACCTCGGTCCGCCGCCGCAGACTCCGCCGCCGTTTGTGTCCCTGAATTCGACACAAGGATTATTAGTCACCGCGCCGGAGAACTTGCCCTCTGCAGGATCGCCGTCTGGAGATGTGACTCACAAAGGCCCACAGCACCCGACAGTGCAAGGCTTCGACTTGGAGCACGAGGCATTGCTCTCTTGAATGTGGGGAAGGTCGTCCTGGAGCCTGGGGTGTCGGTGGCTCGTAGAGAACGTTCGAATCAAGTAGAAGATCAGACCGAACAGCGCGACCTGACAGACCGTGATGCTGGAGAACATCCTGAGCAGTGTCCTTGACACAGCGGGCCCGATTGATTCTGTGCCCTGTTCCTTTGCCCCCCAAATTCTGCAGTCCGCTGCGGCGTCGCTGTGGTGATGCTAGACGAGATAGAGCTTCGGAGAGAGTTGTTTTCACACGACGAGACTCTTCCTTTCGTCGCAGCTGCCGGGTTCCTATGACGCTTCCTTGACCAAGTCGCTCCATGATTTGGTTTGAATGACGTCTTGCTTGCGACACGTGCCCATCGCTGCCTCAGATCGTGAGAGCAAAAAGGGGCTAAAGTAGTCCCTGCCCCAGAAGCCCCTCAAAAGTGCGGCCAGTCTCTCAACAGCTAGAGGGTTGTCGGCCGAGAACTTGTCCTCAATCATCAAATTGATCAATCCATTTTCACAGCGAGGGCTCACCTAATGATTCGGGCACGCCGTCGTTCTATTTAATTCTGAGATCAGACAATCAGAAAGTTGAAGTTAGTGTCTTGCAGAATCTGAACCCAGCTCTTGGAGCCCTGATGCTGCTCGACCAACGACCATAGCACGGGCAATGTGTCCATGGCAGTGTAGATGAACCCCCAGGGAGTGTGGCAGACGAGCCTGCCAAGCCTGTCCATGATGAATGCCCGCCTCTCGGCGTCGACCGCCTCAGCGCCGGCAATGAAGGTCGGCCACGAGGTCGCCTTGAAATTGGGGTCGTCGTCCGCGATGCTCGACAAGTGGCGGTACAGGTCCTCCCTCACCTGGTCGGCAAGCCCGCCGGCCAGCTCCTCGCCTGCGGCCGGGATGGCCTGCAGGATGTAGAGGCAGGCGGCGGCTCGGTGGGCCGAGCCGGCGTGGCTCCTCGACCTGTGGCAGACGTTGCGGAGGGAGGACATGCCGCCGGTGTTGGCGGCCCACGCCTCCACGTCGAGGGCCTGTGCCTGGTTGAAGAGGGCGATGGCGGCGGCCGTGACCTCGCCCTCGCCCTCGCCCTCGCCCTCTGGATGGTGGTGCTGGCTGGCGCCGGAGGAGAGCCTCGATGCGGCGTAGAGGATCTCAAGAATCTCGGGCGGGCAGGAGAAGTAGCTGTTGGCCGTCGCTTTCGACAGCACGAGGCGGATCTGAGCGGCCTCGAAATTAAGGGCTCCCTGCGTCGCTGGAGTGAAGACAGTTGCCAGGATGAAATAGCTAAGGCGGCCGGTCTGTCAGCTCTTTGTTCGCTTCGCAAAAGTGCTTCTTGATATCTCAATGATATCTCCGAGGAAAACGCACATGAAACAGTCTGAGAGCAGGTAATCCCGCAGAGCGCTATCCCACGGCTGCATGTGCTGGATGAGGGAGAGGATCCGGGAAGCACCCTCCAGATGTGCTCTCCAGCCGTGCTTGCCAGACTCGATCAGCTCGAGATTGACGAAGAACAACGCAGCAGCAAGGACGACGTCGCCCCCGATGGAGGTAATGTCCTGGAGGGCCGAGGCCATCAGGCGCAGCGCCTGATGCTTGGCGACGAGGGCGTCGGTCAAGGCCGCCCTCGACGCGTCGGCGCAAGCAGGATTCGATCTATACAAGACGGAAGCGTGCGCGGCAGAGGCCGCGACGATGATGCAGCGCAACAGGGGCTGGCGACCACTCAGGGCGACAAGGCTGCGGAACGGGTTGCAGTCTGGCCCATCGTGGGCAACGAGGTCCTTGCAGAGACGGTTGCTGACTGGTTACACGATGGATGATATGGTCAGCCCCCTGGACATGCTAATCGACAGCTCGAGCTGATCCATCAAATCATCCACTTATTCAGAGGTCAAGATGGTGCACCCACAATAGTCGAGATAGTATCGATGCGAATGGCCAGCGTCCTGGAACATCGGGTCGACCAATACCCACGGCGCGCTGCTCACTTCCAGGCCCACGGGCCCACGGCGGGCGACAGGTCCCACTGCGATCTCAGACGAAGGTGAGGAAGGCGAGAGAGGAGATGAAGGAGAAGAGCCAGCGGAACTTGCCGAGCCAGCATTGTTTTGGGGCGCGCTCGAGGTCTTGCCCGCAAGTTTCCCGCGGCTCGCCACGGCGCCGGTCCAGCGAAACAGCTTCCCGTAGCCCAGACACTCCTTGCCCGTCGCGAGGCATTTCCGGCACTGCGGGACGGAGCGATCGCAGCGCAGCCTCTGCCGCCTGCAGTTGTGGCAGGCCTTGCTCTCGGGCGGGACGGCGTCCATCGCGGGGCACGAGCACGACGGGCTCGGTGAGAGGGCGGGATCTCCCGGTGAGGCGTCTCGCAGCACCGGTTTTCGACACGGTGAAGATGACGCGATCCAGGGACTTGTACAGATCGTCTCACCAAGATCTGAGCCGCTGCTGGTGCTGATGCCGAGCCTGGTATGCGTACTCCCGCGTTGAGGTAGTACCTCGACTACTACTCCGTACTCCGTACTGAGTAGCAGTACCAGCCTGAGTACTAACGAGTCGCACTCGTCCAGGTACAGTAGCCCCGGCGGCTCTTACCGGTCAGGGGTCCGACTTGAGTTGTCCACTGAGGCGAGAGAGGATGGATATCGAAACGGATGAGGTTGTCGCCACGCTTCCGCATCGAGGACGTTTCCGCCCCCATAAAATCGAAGGGCCCCTCCCTTCCAAGTTCTTTCCTGACAAGTCCTCCCCCTTCCTTCTTTCCCCTTCTTAACGAACCAATTGACTTAGTCAGCTCTACTCTCCGTACTCCGTACTCCGTGTCCGTACGGAGTACGGAGTAGTACCTTCCCACTTATGAAGTGCGCTAATCCGCATTGGGAAGCTGCTGTCAGATGCCAAACAGCACGGCCTCGACCAGGCAGGAACCTCCTGGTTTCGGGTATCGCTCCTTCTTCTGTCTGTCCCACTGCCGGTCGCCCCGAGATGCGGAGAGATTTCAAGGCACCTCGACTGCGTCGTAATGGATGTATATTCTGTCGAGAGTCACAGCGAAACGATACCTCATCATCTCCTCCATGCCCGTACCGAGCCAGCATCACTGCCTGAGCCTCACAGAGACTCTTCCCGAGTTCAAGTTGAAGTTCTTTCAACGACTTGTTGACCACATCGATCATTGAATCCAATCTCAACTCCGTCATGCCCATCTGCCGCGGGATCTACCATGCTACCTATTGAGCAAAGTCGTCATGTCTCTCAGTGCTTTTGGAACATCCGAATGCCGGTAATCGTACTCCGTACTCGTTCTGTATGTACGTGTATCCTCGGACCGGTACTCGCACCTGTAGCTGCTCTCCTGAGATGATGAATATGTACAGCCAAGGCGGGCCACTGTCTATCGTACTACTCCGTACTCCGTACTACTACTCCGTACTACTACTCCGTACTACTACTCCGTACAGGTACGGCACTTCTCCCCTCGAGATCTCAAGATCTGCCGTCTCCCGCAAATCAAGATGGGACCGGGAAGAATGCAAGGCCGTTTCAGCTGATGATCGTCCGCCTGCTATCCCTCATTCGGACCCCAGCTCCACGAGGCGAAATTAAAAAGTCTGACTTCCCCGTACATACTCCGTGCTCTGTCCAGGTTACGAGTACGAGCACTGCCCGTATGTACGAGCTTCCGTATGGAGTAGCAGTACTCAGTGCTAGTACTGGTACTCCGTACGGAGTAGTATGCACGACTATATCTTACATACAGGTCAGGGGAGCGCAGCCGACTCGAGATATCCCGGAAACAAATAAACGTCTTACCAGTACTCCGTATTGCTGAACCAAGCGAAATCAGTGGAACGCGGACCCAAGGGACCCAGGCATGGCGAGAAATGCCATCCTCTTGCACGAAACAGCATTCCGCGGCCATCGACAATGACTTGCCCATATTCTACTCAATACTAACTCCGTGAAAGCACTTTGAGTACTAAATCGTGTCGTGGTTAGTACGGAGTACGAAACGAGTTACTCGTACATGCTCCGTTGGTCGCTGCATCTCCGTCTGCTCGGAAGACATCTCGGACTCGCAGTGAGACTTGTCCCAGACCTGCTGCTGACAATGCAAAGGTTGCTTGGCTGGACAATCACCCACGGCTTCCATGACTCGCCATTCCATGCGGAACCTTTGTGTGCCCGTACATACCGGTAGTGTGTACTCCGTATGTGTGTGCCGGTATGTGTGTATTTCGGCGGCATTCTGAGACCCATCTGGCAACTGCGGTATGCGGGCACCTCAGTGTGCGAGTAATGGGCCCCTCTCGAGTGTTCATCGCCTCCTCTTCCTCCTCGCCGACCAATATCATCCTGTCTCGCAAGTCTGTCATTCTCTGAGACCATGTTTCGACTTATATCAGTATCCCGACGCCTCCTGTTGAGAAAAACCTTCGCCGGCCAGCGACTACGCAAAGCCAAGGCCAAGTTGTTGTTGTTATCGATCGCTGCTCCTGCCAACTCGTACGGAGTACTCGTACCTGTATTGCCGTCAGCTAGTGCTCATAGACTCGGACCAAGTACTCCGTGCTCGAACGTACTACATAGGCATGTATGTTCTGACTCGGGCGTGTGTGCAAAACCCTCGAAAAGCTTTCACCCTTTTCCCATCCCAAGACCACTTCGGGGCTGGTCAGGAGTTGACCGCTGTTCCATGACGATTTTCATCATGGCTTGTCCCTGCCGGGAGATCAACTGCTGGCAAATACCCCATCGACACCCACAAGAGTGCATCAATAACATGGAGTTCCCGAGGTGGACCCTTGATAGGGCCGTTGATAGTTTCCACTTTCGGCAATCCGCTCGGCGGCATGTGCTCGCTGGTACCTCCCAGTGCGCGGGTTGGCCCCTGCAATGGGGAGCGGGCCGCAATGCACCCTTTCAAGCCAGCAGGCCGGAGGGCCGATCCCCTGAATGACTGGCCGTAGTGAGGTCACCGTGCTTCGGTTCCTCGGCGTGCGGTGCGGCATAAATGCCGCAAGATACTTTGATCTGGTACCAGTAGACGAAATTTGAAGGACAGCCATTTTTCTCAACCCCTGACCCTCTGAACCCAATCTGCTTCGCTGTCATTTCCAACCCGAATCGTCCAAGGGCCCGCGGAGGAGAAAGGAGGGGGAAAAAAAAAAAAGGGGGGGGGGGGTTTGAGCGTGACCGAACACCAAAGAAAGTAGTAATATTTACTTTTACACACCAAGACGAGGCCCCTTACCCAGGTATCTCCGCCGTCAAATGGGGCTCAGTTCGATCGATCATCTACCAGTATGTTCGAGTACCGGTGGGTGTCGAACAGCTAATACGGGCTCGCGATCCGAAGACGACGATGGCCACGATCAGGCAGTCTGTATCCCTGAACAAGTGAACAGGCACGTCCTTGAAGCGATACCCTCGCTTTCAATGAATCCAGCATTCGTGTCCCTCGGGGACATTTGGACAGACTGTCTGTGCAATGTTGATGCTGTTCAAACGGTAGGTTTCCCACTGCCGGCGGTGGTTTGTCACAAGAAGGCGGCCAAGGCCAGTATTCGTAACCGGGCGCTCCATGATCTTTGCCGAGGATCAAGAGCCGAAAGCTTGCGCTCTGGAAGCGAAAAGGGGTGTTTCAGACACCCATTCACTGCCGCTGCGATGTTGTCCAGCATCTCGCCAGATGGCAAACGTACATACGAGTACCGGTACTTGTGCTTCCCTGGTGGATGAGAGTCCCAATGATCCTGCTGGTCTTGAACAGGCCAGTGCTGAAATCTCTCGGCGATCCCTAATCAAATGCTCCCGAGGATGTCGAGAAGCCGACAGACCCTGCTTTGCCCTTCTCTGAGCCTATCAGCAGAGTTAGAAAAGAAGGTCGGCTGCAGTGTAGTCCTCCACTCGCAAAACATTTTCCTTCCTCCCTCCCCCAGAATTCTGCGTTCATCATGCAGCGAAGGCTTTTGCTTCCATCCGACGAGGATCCTGGTTGTTTAGTCCCGGGTCTCCGTGATCCGTGCTCCCTTCGAGCCGAATGACAACATGATGGGAACATGTATCGCAGGTTGTCCTTGAAAGAAATGGGAATCCTCCACAAACCTGCTCCTCGTCACAACGGGACGCATATATGTACCAGATGTACTCGCACCTTCACAACCCCAGGCCATGACGGCTCGAGAGAAACGGCCTACCTATCCAGGAGTTAGGAGACCCGAAAGAACGATGACCATGGGTGGGGTCGAGAGCTTGGCAATCGATCGTTTGAATCACAGGATGAGTACGAATACTCGTACTCGTACCTGAGTGTGTTGTCATTGCAAGCTTACGGCATGACGTGCCATACGAGTACGACCAAAAGATGCCACTCCCATCGGCAATCCTCAGCTCTTATTGCTCTTCCGGGCCTGTCAGAATCAAGGAAGGCTCACCGCAAGCAGTATGCACTTCCGGCCTGACCAACGGGAGAGAGGAGATCTCCGTGGGGATTCTCCGCTCGAATCGAAGTTGCGGCCCCCCCAGGGCAAGCGTCTGGATGCGCGGTGACATACCTATCATTTTGTTGGCGGGAAAATTTTCTCCCAAGGTAGGCGTGCATTCAGCAGTATCCGAAGGCCGTCAACGAACTGCCACGGTGTGCCGCGGATCATCAAGCCGTCGGGGAGAACAGACATGGTGCGGAACGCTCCTCGCCCCGAGGATCGTGGTGAGATGTGCTCGTGAACTCGAGTCTGCCATAGGAAATTTCTGCGAAATGGGTGGTGGATTTGAGCACCGAACCCATTCTCAAACGATATCAAGTATGTAGTCGTAGCCTAGAGAACTTCACACCGTGATCAGAAAGTGGACGGGATATTCGGGCAGACTGGGCTCTTACGCAGCGGGCCTTCTTTCAGGACTCCTTTTCTGGCCTGCGGCACGGTATGTATCAGGGTAGCACAGATCCATCCTTTGAGCGCCGCTCTTCTCTCAGAAGTGTGGATAACTCGGAAGGCGGCATTCACGATGTCTCGTAGCGTGACCATCGGCAGGCTTGTGGGGTGGGCCAGGGGCTCTTCTATCGACAGAATTTCCTCCAAATATGCCAAATTGAGCGAGCCACATTCCCATGATGAAGAAGGCCAGGATAATTGGTTCAGACAATTCCGTCTTCGCGGCATCCAGGAAAGGAGAGACTGCCTCCCAGTGTTTCAGCGAGGTGATGTGGATAAAGCGCGAAGGAGGTCGTAGTGAGACATTTGTTGCTTCTCAAGGATCCTGAAAGCTCCGTCCTGCTCGCCGCATGCGTGGCGTGAATGGCCTGACACCATTGAGGCCGAAGGATTGCGATTCTGTTCTCCTGTTGGATGATCCAGGCGAAGATCCTGCCGGTCTTCTTCGCACATATTGCTTGGAGCTACTGACTCCGGCAGGGAGGTCATGCCCAGCAAGGACCTCGGGCTGAGTCGCGAATCCTCAAGAGAAGACATCTGTCGGCTGGGTTTTCAACCGGAAAGTCTGTTCGCGACCATGAATGACACTCGAGGCGAACCTTGGACAATCCGAAAAGCCCAAATCAGCAAAGAGCCTTCTGAGAGTGATGAGTCTACTCGTAAGATTCGAAGTCGCAGACCACTGATGAAGAGAGCCGTCACGATGTGTCGGCCCCGGACTCGTGAATCCTTCGAGGTTTCACTGGAGGGACACCCAGAATCGTACGAGTACGGATACGGGTGCAGGTGGTACTTCTCCGTTACTCCGACCAATTTACCAGATTCAGTCCCGAGGCTCCACTCAACGCGTGGACGAGCAGGCAGCATCCCGGATGATCGTCGTCTTGCGGGGGATCGTGCTGGTGAACCAGGCCGGCCACTCCCCTATCCATTGCTTTTGCCGGCTCCCTCTAGAGACAGCGAAGGGGCATGGGAGAGTCGATTGCAGGCCCCTCTTCGGTCTCTTCGAAGAGGCCGATGATGCCGTCTCGATCGAGTTCGTTGAGATTGATTTGATTCAACTGCGCACAGAGACGTTGATGCCATTGGCAAAAGGTTCCACGTGAGGAGGTTCGAGATTCGAGGGATGAGGTTACCAGACATTCAAGCTGATGCTGAATAATGCAGGTACTACTCTATTGGCAAGTCCCCCGTTCCTGCCTCGAGTCGATCGTTTCAATCTTCCATCATTCGGAAGGTACACTTTGAGGTAGCCTGGCAGGAACCTCCGTGTCCCGCTGCCAGTACGAGTACGAGATGTCACGGTGTCTCCCGGTGTTCGGCCTATGTACATGTACTTGGACGCCGCCGTTCCTTCTCCCCGGGCCGATGGCCTTGACGGGACCTCCTTCCCCCGGCCCTCGACTGACGATACCGCTAGCAGCGCTGGAAGGAGCCTGCGCGCACCACTGGCCTGAGTACCTCTAGTATCAATTGATGGATTCAATGACTTCTGCAAGAGCTTAGTGGGTACTAGTTAGTAGGTACGGACTCAGTGGAGGCGGGCCTGAGCGACCCTTGCGAGCCTCCTGGCTGACTTGAATTCTGCCTCCTGCTGAAATCCACCAAGGCCGACGACTCGCGGGTAAAGCACAGTTTTTTGGTGTGTGTGGCAGGTCCTTCCAAGACCTGACCAGGGCCAAGGGCAGCTTCAAATTGACAAGCGCGGCTCAGGTACCAGACTTCCTGTCGGACTGGAAGGTGCAATTGGACCATGTACATAGAGGTCTTCGCACGGAGTGGAGG
>NQYS01000008.1:584521-620112 GCA_003055955.1 Escovopsis sp. AC
TTCTTCTTCCCCCGGGGCCCTCCTCCTCATCTTCTTCTCTTCTCTCTTCTGCCTCTCCACTGGGATTTCACGGATGACAGGGTGCAGCAGGTACAGGTATTACGAGAAGGTCTCTGTACTCCGTACGGAGTATGGACTTGGGCCGAAAGTCCCATCCAGTCATTACTACCTGTACTCCGTACCCCGTACTCGATCAATAAATTGTTTCTTCTTCTTCTTCTTCTTGTTCTTCTTCTTCTCCTCCTCCGAGAGGTACCTACTTGCTAGCCCTTGGTCATCGATTCCTGGGAATACTACGGGTACGATACGAGTACACTACTCCTCCGTGCATACACTACTCGTATGCACGAGTATGTATGCCGTCCAGCATGGGGCCTGTCCACCTCATGTGCGACTAGTTCCCCTACGGGACACGCTTTTTGGTTTGATCTCTGAACACACCGGAGTGCGTGTGCCTACCGCACCACGCCCACCTTCAGCCTCTCATTGCGACGGACCGTGATCCGGCCTTGTTTATGCATATACATAGTCGACCTCTGCCCCCCTTCCATCCCATTTCGTTCTCATTCCAGAGTTCTCCCACGAACATTTGAGTCAAGACACGCCCACCTCTCCGGCTGCGACCCTACGAGCCTTCACCCTCGCTTCTTACCACGACTAGAACCACCTCTACCTGCCATCGCATGTGCTGTGCTGACAGTCTGGTCCTTGGGCTCCTCACCATCCTCCAGTGTCTCAGTCTGTGACCACTTACACCGAAGACCTACTTACCGGCAACTTACACCCGTACACACGCATTGATACATACATAACACACACACATACACACACACACACACACACACACATATACATAGACAGGGGCCGCACATCTCGACAGCTCCCGAGTAGCACTTCTCTGGTCGTCGTTCCATTGTCCGATCTTCGTGTGCTTTTGACGTCGTTCATACGCGCCTCGACGGACCTTGGATACCCCAGGCCATTTCCGACTCCTAACTCGACTCGAGAGTGCCGAACATCTCGACGCTCTCAAAAACGACAGCACACCGATCTCTCATCCACCCCGATCGCCCCCGGAAGAAAACCAACCAACCCAGATGGCTTTGGTCTCCCCGCCAGCATTGCAGCAGTATCACAGACAGGACAGTGGATATCCCCCATTGCATCGCCCGCCTCCGTCGCCTCCAATGGACGACTCATACAAGTGTTCCCTGCCTTCCATTTCCAACCTGCTTGGACTCGCCGATGCCGGTTCTCCGCAAAGCGATGCCTCGGCCCTCTCACGGCGAAGTTCGCCACACGTCGGATCCTCTGGCCAGGCGATGCCCCTGCCACTCGGGCAGCCAAAGCAAGAGTGCCACTTCGGCGGCAGCAACAGCAACAGCAACAGCAGCACAGAGAGCCGGCCCGGCTCGTCCTACTCCAGAGCGTCGCCGCAGCACCAGGGGCTGCCGCCGACACCACCGATGATGCCAGACGTGTCCTTTGACAGCCACTACCTCGTCTCCACCAAGCCCGCCAGCGGCCGACACTCTGCTGCCCCTTTCCCCAACTCCCCGGCGCCAACCAGCCGGTACTGCGAGAGGACACCGCCCCTTGAGCACGATCTCCACCAGCATCCGCATCACCACCACCACCACCACCACCACCATCAACACCACCGTGTCTCCACGCCGAGAAGCACGCCGCGCAGCACGCCCCGGCATGGCCCCAGCCCCCAGCAGTCCCCGCCCCCCGCGCCCCCCAGCGGCAGCTTCTACCCGCCGGCGGCGGCACACTCCGGCCCCCTGCCCCCGCGACCCGCCATGCCTGGCCTTCGATACCAGCGGCCCCTGCCCCAGTCCTTCCCGCCGCCACCGCCGCCGCCGCCTCACTCGGGCCCTGCACCGTTGGGAGCCCCCGTGGGCGGGTTCGTGTGGCAGCACCACCACTACCTCAACCCATCGCACGGGGCATCCTTCCCGCCGACCCAGGACCGATACATATGCCAGACGTGCAACAAGGCGTTCAGCCGGCCGAGCAGCCTTCGGATCCACAGCCACTCCCACACGGGCGAGAAGCCCTTCCAGTGCCCCTACGCCGGGTGCGGCAAGGCCTTCAGCGTCCGCAGCAACATGAAGCGGCACGAGCGGGGGTGCCACGGCTTCGAGCTCAACAAGGGTTCCGTCGTCATCTCATGAGCAAGATTATTTCATCAACACCCTGTCGATACACGAGCGCTCATACGGAGCAATTGAACTCAAATTCCACGCAGGCAGACACACTCGGACCGTACTACTGGTAAATTTGGATACGCTGAACCATCCAAGGATGCCTTACGGCCTCTACAACTTTTCCCGTTTCTCTCTTTTCTTTTCTTCTTTGTCTGTATTAACACGAAGCTTTTTTTTTCTTTTTCCCGTCTTCCATGGCCCTTTCTCTACCCCAACTTGTATTACATATTCAGTACTAAGGGATATCTCAGCGAGAGGACGCTTCCTTTTTTTTTTTTTTTTTTTTGCTTTTTTCTTTATCCCTTTTGGGTCTACGGAGTACGGAGTACGGAGTACCTCCATCTGCATATCCTTTCTTTTTCTTTTCTCTTACCTTTTTCTACATACTCCGTACATATGTCTCGCTCATGGCACGGCGTCAGAGGGGGGCGTGTGGGTGGAGTGGTTCCAGAACCACGCTGCTGTGGATTGTTTTTTTTTCTCGTGTGTGTGTGTGTACTGGGTGTACGGAGTACGGAGAACGGGAGTACTGCGCGGAGTCCTCCGTAGGCAAGATGGAGATTGCTGCTGCCAGAAGGTACAGAGTATATGACGCAGGCACTTACGGAGTACTCGAGGCCGTGCCGTGACATACGACGTGCAGGGCACAGGAGAGGAACGTCTCTGCTGAACTCCTGGGGGAGAACGGGACGGGAAACAAGACGGATGAGCGCGCGGCAAGGGAGGGACGACGATCCCAGGCGGATCCGGGATGGCATCGAACAGAACGGGCCTGGAGGAGTACTCGTACGAGTACTCCGTACATACGGACTGCCTGTGCTCCGCATACGGAGGTCCTGTGTCGCCGCCAAAGGGGGTTGTGGATGTGAAAGTTTGATGCGTGTGCGACGGCGAATGGGAGGCTGCAGGTGGCATTCCGGGGTCCCTTGGTCGAGACGGCAGAGCTGTTTCGCGCAGGAGGAGAAAAAAAAAAAAGGGGGGGGGGGGGGGGGGGGGTGGGATGTGACAGTGGAGAGGAGTGTGAAGGGTATGAGGAGAGAGAAGTGGAGCGGATTGGTAGGTGGGGCAGTGGGGGGGAGGGCATCCACACGAGGACATGTACGGATACGGTGTACGGAGTACGGAGACGTGTATCAAGATCCATCGCCTCGTGGCTTGTGGTGGAATGGTATGGAGTATGGAGTACGGAGTATATCCCGCTAGGTAGAGAGCTCCATATCACAAGTACGGAGTACTCCGTACATAAGATTGTCTTGATGGCTCTACAGGCGCGAATACAGGCAGTAGACTGGAAGTGTGCGGAGCCTTCGGTGTGTGAATACGGAACATGCGGAGTGTGCCGAGCACAGTACGGAGCACTCCGTACGGAGGGAGCATGGGATGCGATGCTGCCTGCGGGCCTGCGCAGACCTCTCGATGGCCTATATAAAGTAAGCTTCACGAGGGTGGGGTGGGGCGGTTAGAGACTCAAGAGAAGCAGACTCGAGAGACCGAGACGAAACAAGACTGAACCGACCGGGCCTGCCAGGCCAGACCAAACAAAGACACAACAAGATCGAGATCAAGCCTAGAGGCGGAGTGCGGGGATGGGCCACGGGACAAGGACTCAGCTCATCGCTGGACGCCGCGTCCCAAATCGGGGCAGTCGACTGATTCAGGCCTCTGCATCGCACCCCATGCCAACGTGCTCCGTACCCGGCGTACGGGTACGAGGGGCTCGCGCTGACCCTCCCCATTCTCTCTTTCCCTCCTCTCCTCCTTTCCGCTCGGTCCTATCCTCCACGCTCACTGTACAGTAAGAGCACGGAGGTGGTCCTCGGACCCGTGGGCCTGGGCCTGATGATATGCCGAGCCAAGACTCGGCGGACGGCACGGATGTTTACGAATCGAGGAGGACCCTGGACGCCACGGCGCGAAGAAGGGCCCCCGGGGGGGGGGGGGGGACTGTGTGCCTCCTCGTACGGATACTAGATTCCATATCTTCCAGACCCAAATCTTCATTCAGCCCCGGCGGCTCGTGGGTTGGGAGGGCGCGTGGGTACGAGTACGAGTATGTACAGCTACCGTGCGGAGCAGAGGTGCTGGGGGGGCGCCGCGTCGGGAGCTGGGCGGGTGGTGGTGGTGGGCTGGAAGAAGGGGGGGGGATATGCGGCATGGGTCTACGGAGGATATTCCGAGGGGTCCCGGCGGCGTGGTTCGTACGGTATCGGGATCGGTGTGTACGGTGTACGGTGTACGGCGTACGGGTGCTGCGTGCTGCGTGCTGCGTGCTGCGTTTGCCCTCCAACGATGTTCCTTGGCAACCTTCGTTCACTGTACGGAGTACTCCGTACGGAGAACACTGGTCACTGCTTCGATATTGGTGGTCTTGTGCTGTCGCCGCCGGGGCCGGACGAGGAGGACAATGCCCCTGATACATAGAGGCGCGGCTCGTCGATGGCACAGAGTGCGCTCGCTCGGCCAAGGGGTCTGCGGTGCTCCGTATGGGGGCCAGCGCTTTCGATGGAGGGAACCTTTCAAAGTTTCCACTCGCAACGTCCCATGTCGCACGGGGGCTTCTGGGGCGATCGTGGGTGCGAGGGATGACTTGCAGGGCTACTGCACTCCGTGAGTCTCTCGGTATCGTGGCTTGCAAGGGGGTCAGGGTGGGACGTGGATGGGGAATGGGGAATGGGGGATGTGGGATGTGGGATATGGGATGTGGGATGTGGGCGCCGCCGATTCAGGACTGGAGGCGGCTTGACGGGATAAGCGACGGCTCCTGTGCCGGGCTGCTGCGTGTTGCCGGTACGAGCACGAATTGATCTCTGCCTGCCTGTACGGAGTACCAGTGGGCTGGTATGTACGGAGTATGTACTCCGTACGGAATGCTCTGTACGAGTACCAGCGTCCGTCTGTAAGACCTCGTGCAGCTTCGAGCAAGGAGCACCCCTAACGAGTCGGTGCCTCGTGATGTCGTGGATGAGGTTTGGGGGCGCACCTGGCCTTGGGGGACTTGAAATAAGCGGATGCAGGTACGGAGCACTGCGTGCTGCCCCGTGAACCGTAGAGATGGCCATGCATACGTCCAAGACTTTGTCGTGGCGTGGCCCTGACCTGTTGTCGAGTCCTATGTCCCCCCACGAGGCTGCAGAGTGCTCCGGATGTCTGATAGATGCAGACGCGTCGAGTACATACATACGGAGTAAGGGGGTGCCTGCATTGCTCCAAAGACCAGGTCCAGAAAGCTTCCGAGCATGGCGACGCAGGCTTGTAGAAGAAATCGACCACCGACCACCGTGCCGAGTCTCAGCCCAGATGTCCCTGGCGGCGCGCGCGAAAGCGTGGCATCGGAGAGCCTCTGTGACATGCCGCCCCCGAGTGCCTCATCTTGTCCAAGATTGCTCCTCCCCTTCCTCGGCGCACACTACTCCGTACGGACAGAAGTCATCCGTAGTATTCCGTAGTAGTAGTACGGAGTAGTCGCAGAAGCCCGGGGAGCCACGCCGAAGACAGGTACCACAGAACCGTACTCGTGCGGTGCGCGACCCGCGCAGCCCGCATGCGAATACAGTAAGCAGTACTCTGTAATGGGCCAATTTCCCATAGGCTGGTCCCTTCGCCACCGTTTGGAGTTCGGGGTATTCATGCTCCCAATACCGGGTCGTGCCTCGTGAGACGGAGCAAAAAGGAGGAGAAAGGGGGGGGGGGGGGGGGGCATCGGGGAGTCGTTGCGGAGATCGCCCGATCGGCAGCGATCTGTCACCTCGATATCGTCACTTTTCAGTACGGAGTACTCTAACCGTACTCGTACGGAGCCTCCTCGCCCAATCAGAGCCGCCGCCATTTGCAGGCCATGGCCTAGCTCACAGCCGTGTTGCTGTATGTACGAGACCAGGACTCCGTATGTACGGAGTATGGATGTCGAGATTTGCGAATCGCGATACTCCGTACTTGTACATACGGATCAAGGAGAATCCGTGTCGGTGGCAGAACTTGCGGGCGCATACGGAGTAAGGAGTAGAGTAATGCGACATGACGTTCGGGGAGTTGCAGGTTCCCCGGGGTCCCGTACATACTCCGTACAAGTACGAGTACATGGGCTGCTGGCACCCAGCAGGGTATTGATCCTCCAGCCGAGCTCTCGGTATTCGTACCGACGATGCACTGCGTGTGTGCGTGCGTGCAGGACAGCGTTAGCGAGCACCAGCCCTCCGAACTCCGTAGCGGCCAGGTGAGGGGTTTGCTTTTGTTTCGAGGGGAACGAGAGCAGCGATGGAGGCCGTCTTCATCTTGCGCTGGGCTGAATGGAAGAACCCTGCCCCTGGTGAGCACGTTCTAGACTATTACCAGTAAGTGACTGAATATACGAAGTGTGTACGGAGTATGAGTGAGTGCCGAATGTCACTGGCAAGGCAAGGAAAAAGAAAGGATTCTGCCGATTGGGTCAAGCGCAGGCTGCAGAGAGCAACGAGAAGACACCCAGGGTCTCAGATCGAGTGTCTGTATCCGTGGGAGTACTGGTACGAGTACTCGGCACTGCAGGCCAGATTTGCATCTGCTCAGGTACTCCGTACCGTACTCGTACATGAGCCATCCGGCGATGATGTGTGAGGGGGGAAAAGAAGGGAATTTGGGGGGGGGGAAGAGGGGGGGGGGTTTCCGAGTGGTGGTGATCGACGAGCGTTTGGCGGGCTTGCCGCAGTGGTGGAGAGAGCGCGATGTTTGCAGCTTGGAAGGTGCAGGATGAGATTTCTGGAAGACCCGCTGGCCGCAATTGGCTGGCCGGCAAGGGTCCAGGAGGCTCGAGATCTGAGATTTATGGTGGCGCTGGCCATGGCGATGGGGTTCAAAATGAACAAACACTTTGGGCATCTTGCTCAATGCATCTCGCCTTTGCCGTCAAGGTGGGACTGTGGGATGCGCGCACCCCCTCCCCCCCCCCCTTTCCCCGGGCCGAAAGCAGCGCCCGTCCCTGACAGACCATCTCCTTCAACAGGATGGGGGCGGCCTACCTAGCAACCCAGAATCGTACGATCTCTCGCAAGTGCCCTTCATGCTGCCTGTGACTTCCTTTTCTGTTGGCCCACGACAAGGCTGATCGCTTTAGAGTTTGTGCCGCTCCTTTGGGGTCTCGAGAGTGGAATAGGGCGCCAGCTAGGAGAGTCCTGGGAGGTTAGTTCTCACCTGGGAGGCACTCGTTTGCGGCTAGTCGAGTAAGACTCCTGCCCTACGGAGGAGGGCTAGATCGATTAGGGATACGGATCGACAAACGAAGCATATCCCTCCACGTAGGGGGGGAAAAGGAAGAAAATGAGAAGGTTGGGCTGCTCATCGACTTGTGTCAGCATCATCGCGATTCAGAGCGGCATGCGGGCAACGGCTCGTCCCCGAAGAAGGAGGGGGGGGGGGGGAATTGTAATGAAAGGCTCCAGAGACCTGCCTCTACTACGGGGTACTTACCAGTAGTTGCACTCCGTACTCCGTAAACGCATCGAGCGTAACAAAGACGAGGGCCTGCCACGGTGCACAGAGAAGGCTCTCTCGCGGAGCCTCTGACACAATGCAAGGGCCGGACAGCTCGGGACTTGGAGAGCCCGGGGCAGAGGATCCGGGGCAGAGGCTCCAGGGCAGAGGCTCCAGGGCAGAGGCTCCAGGGCAGACAGGGCTGGCCATGAGCAAGGCGAAACGATCGAGATTTGCGCCTTTGCCGCTGCAGCCAATGACGTCTTGTATATTTGCACACCCCTGCCACGTCCGCTAGTGCCCGTCTCACGCCTATCTCCTTGGGGAAAGGCTCTGGCCCTGCTCCACCCTTGAAGATTTCGAGATCCTCTCTCTTTCTCGAGCCTAGCCTCTTCTGGCTCAGCGTCCCGATTTGACTCGTCGCTCTCTGGCAGTTCGGCACATGGGCTGGTGGCATATAGCGTGCGTGCTAGATGGACAGGGTGCTCCATACTGTACTCCGTGCAGGTACTCCACTCGGAGGGTGGTGCTCCGTTCTTCCAAGGGGCACCCTGAAACTCGTGTAATACCAAAATTTGGTCACGATGGACGCCGTGCTGACTCTTCATTTCTTCATGGAGTGCGTCGTCTCGACTCGATCGCACCCTGCAATAGGCCCTTGGTGAGCTTGGGCGATCAGCTGGCCCCAAAATAGATGCCCGCGTCGTGTGAAAAGGTATCGGGAGGTCCGTTGACCTCGCTTGTCGGGAGATTCAGAGCCTTGGAGACTCATTGTGATATTGCAGTCATTTCTTGCCTTGGGACGGAGTGATCTTTCTCATCTTCCTCAGGCAAATGTTGAGGAGGATTCTGCTGTTCTTCATGCGCACCTGTTGAAATTGAGCTTCGCCAGGCTTGTACGCAGTACCCCGTACTCCGTACTCCATACCGAGTCCCTGCATGGGCAATACCTCCCGTGCTGTCTTGAAATTGTCCTCGAACGTCGAACGTGCCAAACGGTCGGTCGTGCTTCCAAAGGATTGAAACAACGCCAGCATTGACCACAGAGCCCTACAGTATGCCGAGGTTCTGGTGTGAGCCAGGGCATCCAACGTTTCCGCGTGAACGGTCAAGAAAGGCTTCGCGGCCTGGGGTTCAAGATTGTCTGCAAGGATTGACGAACAAAGCGTTGCGTGTTCGCAGATCATCTTGGTTTGCCGACGAGATCTTAGCTGCCGCCAGCTGATGAAAAGCCAAGATGGATCGGTCCCATGGCGGCATCGCAGCCAATCTTACGGAGTACTCCGTACTCCGTATTCATGTAGCTCGGAGAAAGGGCTCTAACTCCGCACATCGAGTCGGTGTGGCCTGCACATCGACAAGCCCACAACATGGTCGGCACATCTGTTCCGTGACTGTTACGATCCTTGCTCGCCGTGTGGTTTGAGTGATGATAGAGTTTGGCTGAGGTTTCGAGTTTGGCCGCGCAAGACATGGTTGGCGCAGGCACGTTGCCTTCATCCCAAGTCTCCTCACATCGCCTCGGTTTCAGGTGCGACTTTTTCCCATGCCGCATCATCGATGACGTCCAAATTCAGAAGGCAGCCTGCTGTTGTGTGCATGTCTGCGCCCGTATATGCTGTACTGTAGGCATTTGATAGGACACAGTACTCCGTGGTCCGGTAGGAGCAAGGGAAGTTCGAGTACTCCGTATTTCGTGCGAAGTGCTCCGTACGGAGTAGTTGAAAGCAGCTTAAAGCCTTTTCCATCCATGCCGTGTTTTACAGGTCTCGTGTGTTTTAGTCCTAGAGCTTTCTGTAAAGCAAGCTCACGGACCTTCACCGTCATGACAGCTCTCCAGTGGGCGCTGACGTGGTCAGAGCCATCCTTTCGCCTAAGGGCGTCACAGAACAGAGTGAATCGCTCCGCTCGTTCGCAGGCATTGTACTCCGCGTGACCGATTGAACCGCCCCTATTTGCTCCACTCGAAGAAGATTCTCAGGAGAAAGAAAGGAGATGTCCGCAATGTGGGCATCAAGTCTGAAAGGTCTTGATCTCTCAAACATGGCCTCTGTTGGCTGTCGACGGTGATCGAATCTCGTCGCTGTGTACTCCGCATGGCCTGATCAGAAGCCAAGAATGCATTGGCACACCTTCGAGACCCGATTTCCAAATTCTCAATCTTCGCCATGGACGAGGCCAAGGGATGTAAAAGACTCCATGTCTCATTCATCATCACTTGAATCATTGCTCTGGCTTCTGCAAGCCCGGCACCCAAAGTTCGGGTACCTTGCGCACGCAAGGGTTGCTGCAAGTGATTCACCCATGCATATCCGAACCGATTTCTGCTGCAGGGTGGCACGAGATGCAGGGTGCATGCCGTCATTGACTGCGAAGAGAAAAGAAAGAAGAAGGAGCTTCGGATAACGGCCCTCAGATTTGTTTCCCATCCTTCCTGGGTCATCATTTTGCCAGACACTGCGGCGAGAAACAGGTTTCGAA
Source organism: Escovopsis sp. AC (assembly GCA_003055955.1). Lineage (NCBI taxonomy): Eukaryota > Fungi > Ascomycota > Sordariomycetes > Hypocreales > Hypocreaceae > Escovopsis > Escovopsis sp. AC. The sequence goes on from NQYS01000008.1 coordinate 594,661, forward strand.
CCGAGGAGCTCAGATCCGCGACTGCAGGAACGAGAGGAGATATTGCATGGGTACTATCTCCTCGAGGAACACGGCCTTGCATCGATGGGATCACTATTGGTCGAACACAGGAACACTTGGGAAGTTGATTCACCATCCTTTGACCAGTCAGCTTAATGGTCTTCCTGTGACACCTCGCCCTCGGAAATGATCATGAGGATGCTGCTTCGCGCCTCTGGCAAAGACCAGCATCACGCTGTTTTTCTTACTCACAGACAAGGTCCGAGCTGCTAGCATATCTGCTAACAGCAGCAATTCAGGGGCTGGCGAGATCCAGGAGCGTGCCTTTGCATGGAGAAGGAGGTCGAGTGTCGTACCCGCCTCTATCGTGTGGGTCAATCGTACTCTCGTCGAAACAGATGGCGATTCAGAACCAGAGCATTGGGCCGCCGCGAGTAATCATGGCCCTCCCAATGTGCCGGAATCGCGGCGATGAGACCTGCGTGCAAGAGGAGGCTATAGCCGGGGGCCTGGAGAGTTCTAGAAGGAGCGGCGAGATGGGTGCTTCGATAAGGACTATGGAGGTAGCCTTGTGCACATGGGCCTTCGCGGTGGTGAAAGCATTGAGTCGTGACGGTGTGAAGGACAAGGGATAGAAAAAGAAGAAGAAGGAGGAGGAGGAGGAGGAGGAGGAGGAGGAGGAGGCGGCGGTGGTGGTGGTGGTGAAGCTCGTGGTGGTGATGATGATGTTGGGGGAGGAAGTGGACGCGATGATGATGATGCCTGCGATTGATGCCTGCGATGGCGGTGAAACGCGGAGGATGTTTTTTTTTCTCGAGAAACTTATTCCCATCAGCTCTTCTGTCGTGGGAAAGAAGCAACCTGGCACTTCCTTCCTCGAAATTAGTAGTATTTCTTTTTTTTTGTCCTTTTTCTTTTTCCTTTCAACGAAATGCAAGCACGCCGAGGTCGCTCTTTCCTTGTGAAAGAGGGGGGGGGGGATCAAGATTCGAAGTCGGCAGGCACGTTCGGCGCCCTGGTTGCCAGTGTCGGCATCGAGAGTCTCCCTCCTCCTCCTCCTCCCCCTCCTCCTCCTCCTCCTCCTCCCCCTCTTCGTCCTCTTCTTCTTCTTCTTCTTCTTCTTCGACTTCAACTCGGCTTTTCATTTTCTTTCTTCTTCCAACTTGGGCCCTTCAGCTTGAATCTCCGTCTTCGACAAGGTGGCCTTTTCAGTCAGACCATCGCGACGTCTTCAGCCTGCACGGCTTCATGACTCCCACCCTCCCAGGTCCTGACGTCGCAGCAGTCCTCCCACCACTTACTCCAGCTTGTGCCTCCTTTGTCTCATCCGAATGGTACATACGAGTACCGACTTGCTCCTCTCAGAGACCCGCGCTGAATGGCCCGCCTGTCTCGGCCCCAATGAATGGGTGCTCCCAGGGAACCCCATCGCTTTTCTTTATCCGCCAGGTTGCATTGTTGATGGAAGCGCGATAAAATTGCAACCAACCTTTGATCTTCTCGTCGGAGCAGCTGCGACCCTGCTCGTTTATTTCTTGCACGTGTCCCAGGGCATCTTCTCCATCATCTCGGGGCTGTCTTAGGATCCATTCCAAATATCCTCTTCTCGCTCTCGCGTTGGGGCCTGGGCGATCATGGCAGAGCTGCGGCGACGCATCGGATTTGCAACGCTGCCGCCGCCAAGTCTCCTGCTCCCACAACATCAGCTTTGACTCTTCCTGGGCAGCGGCGGCGCCCATTCGCCTTTGCTTGGCGTCGCCATATCAAGATCTGGAAATCTAGAGTTCCGGTGCCTCGGCACATGATCAAGCATTGTCGCAGGGCAGAGGTCGCTCAAAGAAAAGATTATTGGGGGCGGATTCTTGAGTTGAGTACTCTTGCTCCCTTCCTTCCTACCATCGTGCCAGTTTAATACTGATGAAGCCGGAAGCGTCGTCTACCAGTACTCTACGAGTCTGTACGGAGTATGTACTGAGATAAGGGCCCTACTGGATTGTCGGCCCGGGCGCGATTATTTTCCGAAGCCTCGATTCTTTTTCCCAACGGCGACAGCCTGTGCCTCTTGTTCCATGGATTGATGGTTTTCTGCAGCACATCTGTGGGGCATGCTGCTAGCCGCCGCTCAAACAGACGATTGGGGACTATTCCGTACCAGGCTTTGGACCTCGACGATCCCTGACCATATATACGGAGTACTCTGTACTACTGGTACATATCGTCGCGGTAGACTTGCATTGGGACGAGCGAGCGGGAAGAGCATCTACCGAGCATGTCCAGGGACCCGGGACTCGGTGAGCAACTTGAAGACGAAAATCAGATTCGTCTCGGTCAGTTTTTTATTTACTGATCCGGGACTGGTCCATTCCCTCCCGAAACGTGGGGTCCCTCAACTGCTCAGACGTCCAGGTGGTCCGTGGCAAACAATTTAGAGATACCGACGACCAGACACCGACGACCATCTACTACAAACCTCTACACCCACGATTCAAACGCATCCGGGCCAATCCCGTCTCCTGTCTGCTACCGATCACAGCTGCTGGCCAGCTCCAGGCCATCCGTCTTATGTTGGAAACGAACGGGCCTTGCTCGTCTTTCGGTCGCAATCACCGGTGCCCCGAAAACGTTTCCTGCCTCATCAAACGGAATTGAACCCCCCGCGCGCGCGCCTTATCGGACAGAGCCAGCAGGAGGGCCAAGGCAGCAAGAAGAGGGCGGAGTGCGCACCGCGATTCACCGGCATCATCGTCAACGTTGACAAGAAGCAATCCAACTCAAACACCGACGTTTCGTGCTCGCCAAGAATCGCGGCCGCATCCCGTTTCCCCACGATCACCCATTCTCCAATCACAAACAGCTGCGACTGTGCATACAGTCTTAGATGAGCTGCGCCAAACCAGAACTCTCCTGGTCTCGCCTTCACACGTCTCACACCATCACTCTGTTCACCTCGCGCTCCATCTTCCATACTCGACACTCCTGACTCCTGACTCCTGATCCATCCTTCCTTCTCAACTGGGCCATGTAAAACGTCCCTTGCAACGTCCCGATACCATGATCGTCTGCGCATCGTACCCATCTCATCATACGTCGTCTCTACGCGCCGCGGACGTATGCGATCCATCGCCCCCACCGGCATACGAAACGTCGCGATTCCCTCAGCTCATAGCTCTACCAATACCGCGAAAAGATCCGCAAAAGCCATATCCACCAACGGTCGACTCAATCCAAGGACCCGCCACAGCTGCGATCCATCTCATCATCCAGGCGCCGTAGCGCCCCGTCCCGCGGCTAGTCATGACGACGAATGCCGTACCGGATACTCAGCTGGGCCTCTCTGCGGAGGAGATACAGCTGTTGCGGCAAGGCCAAGCGGCATTGGGGGGAGTCAGCGGCTCAACAAGCTCGCGAGCCGCAAGCCGGGCCAGCAGCCAGGGCCTCTTGATGCTGGACAGCTCGTCATTGTCCGCCCTGGGCCGCTATTTTGACCGGTTGATGGCTGGCATTGAGCAGAACATACGGTACCTCAGCGAGCAGGCCCAGCTCTTCACCCAGGTGCAGTACGATCGGGCCGGCAATGTCATCGACGGGGCCGATGCGGAAATCGCGAGATATACGGAGATCCTGCGGCAACTGGACGAGCTCGAAGTGGACTTTGACAGGATCGCGCACATCAAAGAAATCGTCAAAGGGTACAGGTCCAGGGTCGAAAGTCTCGAGCAGGACTTGGACAGCAACGAGTCATCCTCTCCAGGTCGGCAGAAGCATTCATCGTCGCACCACAACCACCCCAAGCACAAGCACACCTCCGCCCACAAGCACAGGCATTGATTGAGAAGGCTGAATCATCGCTGCTATCTATCACCAACCAGAGCCTTGTCACCCACACGCCCACCTCGCACCCAGGACTGGCTTTGCGCGTCATCTCGGGAGCCAATCACCATCGCCCACACCGTTACACGACAGCCGAGGCGTGGTCACAGGGTCAGGAGCCCATCGCTGCCGGGACTTCCACGGGGATGAAGCCGACACCGACGCATGAAACACCGGGGTCATGCATGGAGAGGCCCATGAAGGGAGGCTCGATCCTGTCTTGAGGGTGCACAAAGTCGCAAGACCGCCCTCGCTGAACAGAATACAGGGACTTGGATCAGCCTTTGGATTGGGGAGCACTGGCCTCGCGCAGGAGTTGGATCACGGCGGAGGCTATAAAAATACGACTGAGGCCCCACGGCTGAGCAAGAGGGAAAGGCCCCACGGCTCAATTGATTTGATTCGATTTAGATTTTTTTTCTTTCGTCGTCTCTTCTATCCACACGCGCATCTGGGCTCGCGAATTCTCCAAACGGCATCCTTGCATTGCTAGGCTGGCGTTTGGATGACCTCGATCTCTCACAATTCACCCTTTTCATCCCTGTTGCAGCATCCCTCTTACTGCAGCACCCTCCTCCGTCGGCTTCGCCTGGTCACCTATCTATGCGGCCCTCGAGGCGGACCTCCCCTCTGCCAATCCGGTCGCGCCTTCGAATCAGCCGAATCCATCATCCGCCCCGGAGAGCGCGAGGGATTTGTCGAATCTCTGCCTTGTCTTCTCCACGCTTCTTCTTCTTTTGTCTTTTCCCCACTCTCCATCATCTGGCGGTGTATCTCTGGATCGGGGGCATCGGCACGGCTCGATACGGGGGAAAGTCCAAGGATGGGCGGGCGAAGCATCAGCATGCGACGACGCAAGATGTTCAGCATCGACCTGTACCAGTATTGCCGGGCTCTTACAGGCTTCTTATACCCACTCGGCGGAGTTGCCCGCGTTTGTACATATTGGGGGGGGGTGTGCGTGTGTGTGTGTGGCTCCCCCACTTCGGTGATACAGTGCTCGTGCGAGAGTGCACTCCAAGCTGATAAGCGTCTGGTGCAAGCCAGCCAGCAAAGGCAAAGCTCTTCGTGGGAAAGGCGACTGATCTCTGGTACGGGCATAGCTACTCCGAACAAGCAAGGCAGTGCACTAGAAGAGAGTCGATTCGTCACATCCATATGCTTTCTCTCTCGCAAGCGAGCACGTACGGAGTACGGAGGACTCGTTATATGAAGATAGGCCACGTCGGGGGAAGAGAAGGAGAAGAGAGGAGGGGAGAAGAAGCGTCGTCCTGGAAGCCATGGCGGGGGCGTTCCCTCCTCCTCCTCCTCCTCCTCCTCCTCCTCCTCCTCCTCCTCCTCCTCCTTCTCCCCTCTCGCGCCGTGATATTACATCTCGATTCTCGGTGAAGACGGGGTTTTTGATTGGCCACACCCGCGGTCAGACTCGGATGCCCGGACCTATCACATCGCTTCTGGCTTACCTCCTCTCACAGAACCACAGAACGGAGTGTGAGGTCCGGTAGGATTACGAGTACATGACAGGACCTGTAGGACTCGCTGTTCGCTGTACGAGTAGTGACGATGTATTGATGTATGTACGAATCCCCGTAGCGCCTCATACGTTGACGCCTTCGAGATTTCGCACATGTGTCGCGTGGTTCAAGTCACAAATATTCGCATGCCACACTGATCAAGATCCTCCAAGGCTCTTTGTCTCTCTTTCCTCGAGATCTTTAAGAGGTTGCAAATGTCACGGCTTGGCTCAAATCACACTCCATCAACATCATCGTCATCGTCATCGTCATCATAAAACATCTATGAGTTCCAAGCCATGCTACTCTATTCCCCGATATCCTAGGAACCACCCCCCTTTTTCCCTTCTTCTCCACCACTGCAGCCCCGCGCCACACGAGAGCGCAAAAATACCAAATAGAAGGGCATCTGGAGATCCGCCATGCTTATACAGTGATCCAGGAAAATCGTGATCCGCCATGCTCATACAGCGATCCAAAAAGCGCGCGCACGCTGCACCTGACAGGCCGAAACAGAAAAGATAACGCCAGAGTCCCCAACGCCAGCCGTGTCTGCATTTGAAAGAGGAAGAAAAACAGGGAACAACAAAAGCAGCGAGAGAGAACCAGAAGGGGAAGAGGGGTCCAGGGGGCCAACACTTTGTCTCCCTAAACTAACGGCTGCCGCACGGTCCGCAATGTCGTGTCGACGACGAAAGGAGGCGGCAAAGCAGCGGAAAAGAAAAGATATGAAGGAAAGAGGAAGAGTGATTGAGGGTCCGTCGCCACGAATGCCAGGATCAGGGTATTTATCCTGGTTCAAGCCGATGCGCTACCGGTCTAAAAGGGGCAGATGAAGCGGACAAAGCAAGAACAGAAGAGAGAGAGAGAGAGCAGAATGGAGATAGAGGCATCCATTCTTTGCGCAAAAGATCAAAGAAGAAAAAGAGCAGATCCAGCCATGCTCGTCGTCGCTAACAGGTCCCCTAGACCCTGGCAATCCGCTTCTGTCGAGATAAGAACGGGCTGGGCATCTCGTCCCGCTCGGGATCCCAGATGGCAGCAGGCTCGCTTGTCCCGCTTGCCACGCGCGAGGCCGACCTCTTAGGACTGCTGTTCTCCCCTGCGCTCGATCCCATGCCGATGGCACTGAGCGGACGGCCCCCCGCGCGAGCTTGTTGGAGTTCCACCAGGGTCCGGCCCTTGACGTTCGACGAGCTCTTCTTAGCGAGCGCCTCGTTGCTCGAGCCTGACCCGGATCCCGTTCCCGATCCCGATCCCGATCCCGATACCAAAGACGGTTCTTGCCTAGAGGACGTCTTGCGGGAGGTGCCGCCGGTGCTTTCATGCTGCTGCTGCTGCTGCTGCTGCTGCTGCTGGAGGCTGGTGGTCGACGGAATCTTGGTCAGTCGGCCGGCCGGCGAGCGGGTGCGCAGATCGAGCTGCGAGTGGGCCACGACCTTGGAGACGAGTCCCGAGTTAGAGGACCCAGACCTGACCTTGGTCACTGAGCTGGCCTTTTGCGAGCTGAGCACTGGTCGAGACTTGGACGTGAAGGGGTTCTGGGCCTGGCTCGACTTGACATGTCGCGTGGGGGATGGCGCGACCCCGTCGTCGTCCGACTCCATCATGGGTGTGGGGTCCGACTGATCCCAGCGCGAGTCCTTGGCCTGTCCGGCACTGGCCGCAGTAAAGATGTTACCATTGACTGTCGGCACCTTCGTCTTGCCGTTTCGTCGTGGCGAGAGGGAGAGCGAGGCGATGGCCATCGGGCTGGGGGATATCATCTCGATATCCATGGGTGTGCCGACAAACATGGTCTGGGCGCGGCCGAATGGTGTTCGTGCGACCTTGTCCCTTCTCGATTCGCGCGAGTCGTCGGGGCTGCCGACTGAGTACTCGGTGGCGTCCGTGGTCGAGGGGAACTCATCGTTACTAGTATTGTCAACAAAGGACTGTTGCTGCTGCTGCTGCTGCTGCTGTTGCTGGTGATGTTGCTGATGAGGATCCGGCTGAGCACTGAACGGGGCATACTCCTCCATCCGATGCACCTCCTGCGCTGGCGGAGCAGCCTTTCTCTGGTTCTTGAGCTCTGTTTCCACGCGTGCCTGGACTTCTTCCTCGAACTTCTTCTGCAGACGCTCCACCTCGGCCTTAACGAGGCGATCAATCTCCAGGCGCGCCTTCACCTCCCACTCCCTCCGCAGCGAGGCATCAATCTCCCCCCGGATCGCCTGCCGCTCGTGCTCGAAGCTTGCCATCCTGTCGCTCAATTCTTGCTCCTTTTTCCGCGCGGCCTCCTCCCGACTCCTCAGCGCCTTGCTCAGTTCCACAATCTCCTTCTCCTTCCTGACCATCCTGACGATGGGCAGATTCAAGAGCTGCGCAGTGTCCGGTCTCCTATCCGGGTTGACTTTGAGGCAATCTCTGATGACTTGGTTCAGTTCTGGCGAGTACATCTCCGGGAGGGGTGCGACTTTGCCCTCCTTGATGCGTTGGCTGAGCTGGAAGTGGGTTTTCGCGTTGAAGGGGGGCTCGCGCGCGCAGAGCTCGTAGATGATGCAGCCCAGGGACCAGATGTCGGATTTGAGGGTATATTTCTCGGCTGCGCAGATCTCGGGGGACATATAGAAGGGCGTTCCGACGTATGTCGAGGCGAAGTCTTGACTCTTAATCATCTTGGAAAGGCCAAAATCGCCCAACTTGACCGAGTTGTCCTCCCCCAGAAACACTGTGGATGCTTCTCGTTAGCCGACTGCTGCGCCGCAAACAAAACCATCAATTCTTTGCGAGACAAGGGACTCGGCGAACGCTCCCTGGTCGCGGCCTCCATATCGAGCGCAATATCGGGGCACGTGGGGCGTCTTGCGACGGCCTACTAACCATTCTCCGGCTTCAGATCTCGATGCAAGATCGTCACCGTCCCAGCCTGCGCCTTGGGATTCGCGGACCCTTGCATCGACAAGATATTGTTCCCGACCTCGGGGGGATCGACGCCGTAGTGGCACCGATACAGCGCGAGCACGAGCTGGCCGAAGATGCTCCAGACGAAGCTCTCCTGCGCCCTCTGCCCCTTCATCTGCAGGTCCTTGATGACGCGCCCGAGGTCCCCGTTGCCGCAGTACTCCATGTACAGGTGCAGGTCTTGCGTGGACTTGAGGTGCTCGCGGTGGTAGTAGGCGACAATGTTCGGGTGGCGGAGGTGCGAGAGGATCTGGAACTCGGCGTGGAGCTGCTCGCGCTCCTTCTGGGACATGCGCAGGTAGGATATCTCCTTGCGGCACATAATGAAGCCATCCTGCTTGCGGCGGACTTTGCGGATGATACCGAATGATCCATGGCCTGCAGCATTTCGCGAATTAGATAGCATTCTGGAAGGGCAAAAGTAATTTGTCTTGGAGGGAAAGAAATCGGCAAAGCAGGGAGGGTCAAGGGAACAAGAAGACAAGGAGCGGGAAGACTTACCGATCTTCTCCAGGGTTTCGTACTTTTCTTCTGACGACATGGCAGTTGCGTCAATGATGAATGCTTAGGATTCGCCGGTCTGAATGTCTATACATTTACGTCGCCCTCGATATAGGTAATGAAATAGAAGCGGAAGAAGCCGAGCGCACGCAGCCTGGAGGGCGGATTCAAGGAAAGCTGAAGAATTGACAGAGCAGAGGAGAAGAAGAAGAAGAGAAGGGGAGAAAGAGATGCTGCTCTTGTTGTTTGTTGTGGCTCAATGCTGTCGCTGCTGCTGCTGCTGCTGCTGTCGTTGTCGGTCGTAATTTTGTTTGGCGTCCTCTAATTCTGCTATTGGAGAGAGGAATGTAGGTGAAGGGATTCGAGAGAGGACCGTCGATCAATTGCTCAGCGCCAGGCGGACCACACGGTACGGTACGTGTACCGGCTTGTCTCTGTTCGGCGAGGGCGAGAGGGCGCTGTGCTCACAAGTCCACTATCATGCATGCCTCTGGCGCCCAGGACGATAGCGAGCGAGACGGGGAGAGCGAGAGAGAGAGAGAGAGAGAGATGTTGGAGAGGCACAGACGGTGTATGTACTCGGTGGCGTGCGTTGGAACAGGTGATGGGCCCCACGCACCGCCTGAAGTCGAGCTTCCGTTTTCCGGTCTAGGGCAACGAAGAGGCCGGCGTCCGAATGACGAGGACGGCATGGATGATGGGAGTTGGCGAGGTAAACAAATGGATTTTTCTGGTCGTGGCCACGGCAACGACCTGCAAAGTGTGGCTGCGTGGCGCAAGACACGACACTCATGTGGCGGTGCAAAGAAAATACTCGATCGGATAAACATAATGCCGATGACGATCGCCCGAAACGGAAAAGGCCAAGTTGAAGCTATCGAGAGATCGAACCCAGCCAATCAGCGAGCTTATTCATCATCCATCTCGGATCTCTTTGCCATGGATGACCTGCTAAAGCGGCGATGACGATATTGGCAGCTTACGGATGCATTATGCCTCTTATGGCTTACCTACCCATTGAAGTCGTTGGCGATTGCATTGCAAGGCGTGGTGACGCAAGTTTTTAGCATTCGAGTTTTCCCTCGTTTCCTTTCTTTTGTCTCTGATCCCAATTGCTCGCATCATAGAGCGGCGTCGCCATCATCGTCCGCAATGGTGGTCCTTCGGAAAGACGAGCTCGAGGTCAAGCTCGCAGAGGACAGCCTCCTCGTCAGGAATGGCGTCTTGCGGGACGACAGCCCGCTGGACACGAGTGAGGAGTTCCGAGACTTCCTCCTGGCGTGCAGGCTGGGGGACCTGCGCAAGTGCCAGGAGCACATCAACTCCGGCGTCAACATCAACGGCAAGGACACCTTTGACTACACGCCGCTCATCATCGTATGCCGGCCCTCTGCTTTATGCGGACGACATATGATCACCTGAACGTGGAAGGCGGATCGTCGGAACAGCGGGGGAGACAGAGAGAGAGACTGATTGGCTTGGCAGGCAAGTCTCTGCGGTCACTACGAGCTGGTGCAGCTGCTATTAGAAGCCGGTAGGTCCCACCTACATGCCGATATCATCTGCAGCGCCTGCTCATCTTGCTCGCCCCAGGGGCTCTGGCCGAGAGGAACACGTTCCAGGGCGAGCGCTGCATATACAACGCCCTCAACGACAGGATACGTAACCTCCTCCTGCAGTACGACTTCTCCAAGAGCTCGGACCCAAACATCTACTGGTCGACGCACATCTCGACGCTCCTGAGCAGGGCCGCACCTAAGACGTCGGACATCTCGCTCGACACCGGCACCGGGGACTTTGAGCTTCACAAGTTCCTGCTGGCATCCCGGACGCCCTACTTCCGCGAGAAGCTCCGGGCGCAGCCAGACACGGCGACGTGGCGGCTCTCGTCGTCCATCCCCGTCGAGGCCTTCCACATCGCCGTGCGGTACATCTACCTCGGCGACGTGCCCAAGGAGCTCGTGCCGCCGGGCAGCAGGGCCTCGGAGGAGGAGGTCGCCAGGGGCCTCGACCGGGTCAGCAAGCTCCTCGAGATCGAGCACCTGTGGGAGGCCATCCTCGCGGGCAACGACCGCCGGCTCGCGCGGCAGCGGTTTCAGGACGAGGTGGAGCGCGCGTTGCGCCAGGTCGGCGACTTCTTCCGCGAGAACGTGCTCGGGCACAAGATGGTCGTGGACACGAGCAGGGTCGACCAGGTAAGGTGGAAGCACGGCAACGCCATGTTCGCCGACGTTCTCCTGCGCGCAGACGAGCCGCTCGAAGGCAACCACGAGGAGGAGGAGGAAGGGGAGGGGGAGAAGAATAATGAAGGGGAGCAGGACAATGACGAGAACCGGGAGACGGCGGGTTCTGTCCAGAACGGGCTCGGGATTCCGAACGGAGAGCACCGCGGCGCAAGGGACGCAGAGGCGCGCCGCGCGGCGGGGACCCGCGACCGCAAGGCGCGCAGGGCGAGGAAGTCGGTGCTCTACCCCGCCCACAAGGCGATGCTCATCCGCAGCGAGTACTTCGACCGCATGTTCTCCGGCGACTTCGTCGAGTCCAAGCGGCGCGAGCACCTGCACGTCGTCACCGTCGACTGCACGCCCGCCGTGCTCGAGCTCGTCCTGACCTTCCTCTACACCGAGAGCGCGGCGTGCCCGCTCGAGCACGCGCTCGACCTCCTTTACGCTGCGGACATGCTCTTCCTCGACGGCCTCAAGGGCAAGGCCGCCGTGGCCATCAGCACGCTCGGCAGCGCATCCGCATCCGCCTCCGCCGGCCGCGGCACCGCCGACGCTAACGCCCCCGAGCCCATCAACATCTACGACGTCGTGCACGCCGCGTGGGACCTGCGCGTCCAGCGCCTCGAGGAGTTCGCCGCGCGCTACCTCGCCGCCCGCCTCGAGGACTACATCGACGACCTCGACTTCCACGAGCTCATCCGCGAGAGCGCCGCCCGCATCCAGCGCCGCGAGGAGACAGACACGATCGAGCTGCTCGACGACATCCGGTACTACCTCTCCGAGCGCTTCAGGCTGCGCTTCGAGGACGCCGGCCTCGAGGACATCATGGACGAGGAGGACGAGGCTGCCGCTGCGGCTGCTGCTGCTGCCGAGACTGCACCCAAGCAAGACGGCGGCGCTGTGGAGTATGCTGTGGCTGAGAACGGGGCAGACGGCGGCGAGGCGCCCTGCGAGGCGGACCCGGCCGACGAGGACGACGAGTTCCTGTCCGATGCGCTCAACTACCAGGTCTTGCTGGGCAAGATTGACGCCATGCTGGAGCGCTTGAAGCTAGACGCATAGACTAGTGGATAATGAGACACGACTTGATGAACCATGCACGCGGCGAGTTGGGATCAGCATGAGGATCAACAACGCAGGCCGGGTCATGCCCCTTGAAACAGGGTGAAAGCAAGGCCTCTTCGATCTGAAAGTGGCAATTTTTGATGGCTACTTTGGACAAGCATCAGACACAAGCATCGGACACATTACTAACTCATCCAGTGAGTGGAAACACTTACAAAAATCGCACTTGTGTGAATAACAGATTTAGAAAAAGGGGGATCCGTGCTACGCTCCATCCCCGTAGTATTTGCCTCAGACCCGCACAGAAAAAAAAGACAATCGCTCCCGGCCTTGTAGTTGAGAAAATTGACATTACTAATCTTTTCGATCTTCACTACGCTACTCTCTCGATCAAAGCGATCCAAAGAGATCCAAAAGCGCGTATGCAAGGGCGTCAACCAGCGCAAGCGGCCATTACAAAGGGGGGGCGAGTGTCTTAGTCCAGGATCTTCAGCCTCTGCTGCAGGCTCTCCGGCAGCTCCTCCCTCGTCACCAGGCCCCTCTGCACGCAGTCCCCCCAGAAGCAGAACGCCCTGTCCTGCGCATACCGCAGGTAGTCGAACGCATCGGCGCCGAGCTCCTCGTCCTCGGCGCCGGGCGACGTGCCGTCCATCCCCGCAGGGACCTTGGCCTGCACGATACCCCACGCGACCCAGTGCGCGCTGTTGGCGGGGCGCCACAGCTTCGTCTCCTCCATGAGCTCCTCCACCTGCCTGTCGCTCTGCTCCTCCCGTGCGCGCTCGTCCGCGCTCCAGTCGCCACCGGGGTAGCGCGCGTCGAGCATGAAGTCGACAATGGAGCTGCTCGCGGCCGCGGGCAGCAGGCGCGGCGTGTTGGTGAGACTGCCGTGGCCGTAGGGGCCGTTGGGCCCGTGGTCCAGGGGCGCGAGGTGCGGGGTCGAGCCGGCCTGCGGGAACTGGGGGCGGTGGTCGACGTACGCCTTGATGAAGCGCCGGCGCTCGTCGACGGTGGGAAACCGGTCCGCGTTGAAGGCCCAGGATGAGGTCGGCTCGGTGTAGTTGTACGCCCATTCGACGAAGTGGTTGGCGAACTCGAAACCGGCAGTGTTCGCACCGGCGTATTCAAAATCGATGACAATCAGCTGCTTGTGCTTGTTCGCCGGTTGCAGGAGAGGGGACTTTTCGTCGTCGGGGCGGATGCGCAGGATGTTGCCATGCTGGGTCTGGTGGAACGATGATGTTAGCGGGTGTTTGGCATACGGACAAGCATCAATAGAACATGTTTCTCTCACATCGTTGTGGGCAAAGATGAGCTTGTTCTGGAGAGCCTTTCGGTCGCCGTAGCTCCTATCCAAGTAGGTCTTGTACTTCTCCACCATGGCCCTAAACTGCTCCCACGGCGTCCCCATCACATAGCCATTCTGCCTCCAGGCATAGAGGGCCGATGACTCCTTCTGCTTGTCGACTGGCTTGTTGATGAGACTGTCGAGAAAAGTCGTCTTCTTGGCAACGGTGTCGAGCCACTGGTCCCAACTGCGCCACACAGCGGGGCCGCCGTCTCTCTCGTGGGACAGCAGTTCGATGCCGTCATGGAGCTCTCTCATACGCTTCGCGATTTGCTTATAAGTCTCGGGGATTCGGAGATCCCATGGTGTGAGGGTGATTGCGTTGAAGAACTGCTCGAAACGGCCGTTCTTGAAAGTGCCGAGCAGTCGGGGTCCGATCTTCTTGCGCGCAAGTCGCTGCAGGACGTGGAGCTCGTTCTCTCGATCTATCAGATGCTCGATCTGCGGTCCGTAGATGCGGAGCAGGATCTTGACCGGCCTCTTGTTGAACTCGATATGCGGCAGATTGGGCGGCGGAGTAACGACGTAGACAGCGTTGGTGAGGGCGCCGCTCAGGCGGGTCACGGTGAGGGCCTCGCCGCTCCCGAGGGGCACCTTGCGCCAGCCCTTGAGCCGCAAGGTGTGCGTGATGCGGAGGATATCATTCTTGAAGACCAGCCACGCCTCCTTCTCCTTCTCGGCCCTAGCTGAAAGAGTGTGGACGAAGCTGTCATCACCGGTGTGAACAAAATCGGAGGAGTTGAGGGTCTTGGAGTTGTCCAGCCAGGCGTCACAGCTCGGGACGATGATATCACCGTCGACGTAGTCGGTGTCTGAGGAGGCAGCCCTGTTAAAGGGCGAGCGGGAAGAGGGTCGGCGGGTCTTTGACGATTTCCTGGGGCTGAAGCGAGGAATGGAGGAGATTCCCATTGAGCTCATAGACTTCTCGAGGATGGTCTGCAGCCCATCGAGAGACACGTCGCTAGAGTTGGAGGCGAAGGAGGCGGACCGAGGACGGGCAGAACCGTTTGCATCTTTGTCCTGTGGGGGGGACTTGGACTTTCTGCGGCGAGGCTTCAGCTTCCTGGCGGCAATCTTCCTCCGCTCCCTCTCGAGCCACTCGGAGACCTGGGCTAGGAGCTTCTCGCTCTGGTAGGCGCGTCTGCCGTGAAGATGGCCCTGGTTCTTGTCCTGGCTCGAGATGGGCTCTTCGGCTCCTCGCATCGTGGGGGACCCGCTGGCCGAGGAGCGAGCAGAGAGGCCTGTGGTTTGGCCGGGCATCCTGACGCCATTCAAAAGCCTGGCCGGGACAGCTCGGCGCGAGGGCCTGGCAGCATACTGGGGCTCATCGTCGTAATAAGCGCTCGAGGAAGGCTCCGCGATCTGGACAGCTATGGGCCCCCCCGGGAGGGGGGCATGGTGTCAGTAGGTGTGTGTATATACTAGTAGATCTCAACACCCTTTTTTTTCTTTGGTCTCCTGCCTTTGTCTCCGTCGCGGACTTGGAACCCCCCCCCCCCCTCTCTTCTTTCTTCTTCAAGTCGCACAACGACAAGGCAGCCACGCAGCGCAGAGGAGCAGCTGCCGTTGACGACTCGAGCATGTGTACGGAGTACCAGTATCAGGACATGGAGAATGAGGTGACGAGCTTCGGGACGCCATTGGTGCGGCGAGAATCGACGTGGCGCGGTGGAGGCAGCGTTGCCCAATCCACGAGGACGACGTGGGATGGGGCTGAGAGGAGACGGTATGACGCACCTTTGAGGGAGCCACTAGCGGGGGGTGTTCTTTCGCTATCGTCGTCCTGTTTGAGGGCGGAGCGCAACGGGGCGAGGTGGTGATGGTTTGCGGGCGGTTCAGCCATGGCGTCGGGTTGGGAGCCAGGCATGTGCATGCATATGTATGCGAGGGCTCTGCGAACGGGTGGCGTAAGCTCAAAGAGGGGCTTCTCTTTTCGTCCCCTGGGGATCCTGTTTGCCTTTGCGATATGCTGTTCCTCGACGAAGAGGAAAACGAAAACGAAATGATGGTCGCTGTGGAGGAGATGGGTAGGATTGAGTATGTGTTCAATCCTACTTCCTACTCACAGTAGTAGGCGAGGTCGACGCGAACACGCTGTACGGAAGACTTGATTGTTGCTGGATGCGACGTCGCGCAGACGGAGAGTGGATGCAGAAATGAAGCGAAGCGAAGCGAAGCGATGATGCAGGCAACGTCTGTCGGATGTTAACGCAAATGCATGGAATACCACCTTGCTGGCGAATGGCGAGAGGGAGAAGGGCCCAGTGTTGAAGATGATCTGGATAGATTGCATTGACTGATCAATTGATCGATGAAAGAAGTTTGTGGATTAAATTTGAAGCGTCCGGAAAGAAGCGACAAAATGAAACGCCGCCAGAAACAAGGTAGGAGCAGTACAGGTAGCTGAAGGCAGGCACTGGCAGGCAACAACCTGAACGCGATCGTCCTCGTGACCACCCTTTTGGCCGCTGTAGGTACGGAGTAGTAGTACCTATAGTACTCATTACTAATGGATCAATGGATTCCTGCTCCAGCTCTGAGCCTGCGGTCCATGCGAGCGGCCGGTCGTCTTGGATTGGATTCCCTGGCTACTACGGAGTACGGAGTACGGAGTACTATGTCTGCTCGATACGAGCTGGATCAACAAACAGCTCGGAGATCCGACAATCATCGATCAACCCATCGATCCATGGATCCATCTTCGTACCAGCTGCACGTACATCTGTACTCCGTAGTCCCTCCATCTATCACATGCTTACCCGGGACACCCTCCACGATAAGCGATAAGACGTCACACCCCCTGAACAAGCCCCCATTAGGGCCCCCCAACAGTGGCCGTCGGCTGCGGGCCAGGCGGGGGAGCCCCTGCGGGCGCCATGGCTGCCCCTGCAGCCCGCCCGCAGGCTCAATCCACTCCAGCCTCCGGGACAGCCTCCAAGCCGCTCGCCCCACGCGCGAGCTCGGATGCAAATGGATCAATGATCAATTTGATCATCGACGATCTTATGGGTCTCTGTGGGAATCTCGCGGAAAATATCGCTCATCGAAGAAGGGAAAGGTGCCCCGAAATGCTCGGCCATACGAGTTACTAGGTACGAGTACCTGGTGCATGTGGGGGTCAATGGGACTGGTACTCGTCAACGCGCGAAGGTGCGCGAACTCGGAATTGAACGGAAATCGAGTCAAGAATGCAGGCAGATCTGTTGATGGATGTATTCAGAACTTGATGAGTCCAGGTGATCTACAGGTAGTAGAAGTATTCTTCAACAAGCCAGGACTTCCATTGCCCACACTCACTTCATCGTTGCCAGCAGGCCTGGGTAATTCACCTCCTTCGACCGTCCTGTCGATATGTTGCTGGAATCCATGATTTGAAGCGCCTACCCTACATCCTCGATGCACGATTGCCTATGTGGGAATTGACCCCACCTCGATCGACCCCCGTTGAATCAAATCATGGATTGATTGATCAAGCAAATGTCTCGCCCGCGTTCCAGAACACAATCGCCCGCCAGTGTCTCGCCTTGGCCTGCGACCGACAAGCATTGCGGACCGTCGCCAAGCAGCCCCAGCTGCCGATAACCCACAGGCGACCGACGCATGTGACTCCCAACCATGGGGCCTCCTGATCCATTCACGTCCCTCATCTCCCTCAGTCGTACGAGTACTACGACGACAATGGACTGGAGACTGCAATCACGCAGTACTCGTACTACTAGCATGGTGGATCTTTGACCCTTGGGCTCAAGACCCCTTAACCGTCACCGAGATGATACGGAAAGGGGGGGGCTTCGCCACTCACATTTTGTGGAGGCCCTTCTATTCGACTCAGGTACGAGTATCCGACGGTATTCCCCTTCCCGCGTCTTTCCGCTTGATAAACTGTTGAGCGTCACAGAATCCCAACATTACGAGTCCGTGCCTCCTTCATCGTTGGCCGCCGCTCGTCAGCCAGGCCCGCGTGGCCGGCACTCCCTCGTTCTGCAGGGCCCACACAACCGCATCGGCCACGTCGTCGACAATCACCACCGGCCTGTGCCGCGGCTCCCTCTCTCCCGCCGTCGGCCTCCAGACCCCCGTCCTGACCAGGATGGACACCCACTCTGCGCCGTCCTCGGGCCGGAACTCGTTGGCCCCGCGCACGTCGCTCTCCGGGTTGTCCCCGATCATGTACACCCGCCGCAGCGCCCGCCTGCGCGCGCCCCGCCCGCCCGTCTCCGCCTCCGACTCCGCCTCCGCCGGCGCGTGGTGCAGCAGCCTGTCGTGCGCGTAGTCGTACGTGCGCCGCAGCGGCTTGCCGAGCGCCTCGTACCGCAGCTGCGCGCCGCCCGTCGACGCCGCCCACACGCCCCGGAGCGCTTCAAGGAACGCCCCCGTGCCGTACCGGTTCACGGGCCACTCCGTCTTCCAGAAGAGGTCGAGGTTCGACATCCACAGCTCTGGCTGCCCGTCCTGCTGCCAGCCGGCGTTGGGCAGCGAGCGGTCGCCGTTCTTGGCCGATACCGTGCCGTAGTAGCCCTGGTGCGAGACGAGGAGGTCGTAGATGACCTGGATGTCGAGGGACCAGTCCCGCGGGTCGTTCCACACGAAGATCTTGTCGATCTTGAGCGTCCCAGGGGGGATGTCTCTGCCGTACGGGTCGATCGAGCTGGAGACCTGCTTCCCGTCCGGGAGGGGCTGGACATGCGAGTGCAGGCTGCTCCTCAGGCCGTCAAAGGGGTAGACCTTGTCGTTTGCCGCGATGATGTCCGCCGGTGTCACGACCTTGTTGAAACCGTAGCTGGCCAAGGCCTGTCAGTCAGGCCGACCTCGTATTGATTGAAATATTGAGAGCAGGAGACAACCCCGTCAGACTCACTCCAACGCAACCTTGCGAGCAACATCTGGATTTGCCCCCGTGATGAGGATCGTCGCCTGCTCCTTGAGGGCGTCATCCCAGCCTCGCATCGGGGTGTGAGACTGGATGACTCGGTTGTGAATCAAGTCCTCACCCGGCTCGAGACCAAGGCATTGGGAAAGAGACTTGACCTTGGCGGTCTCATGCTTGCCTCCGCCATTCGTGAGGAAGACGTAGCGGACGTTGTGCCGTCTGAGACTCCGAAGCGCCTCGGCGGCTCCCGGCACCGCTCGCTGGCCCTGGTACAGGACACCATCTATGCTGCGCGCGCGTGTGGCCAAAATGATGGCCTAGATCAGCTTGGGGCCCAACATGTTATCGCACATGAAGAAGATGGCACGACTCGGTCTGAGAAGGCCTGAGTTTTGGGGCGGGGGAAAGAGAAAGGGGGGGGGGGGGATCGCAGAAGACGTACTCGAAAGCAAATGCGATTTCGGAAAGGGCTCTTTGTGACGCTTGGCTTACCGGGCTTGCAACGGCAGAGGCGGCTGCGGGACTTGCCGGCCGAGACTTGGGAGCATCGACCCCGGGCTTCTCGAGACGAGGCGTCGTCGATCGGAACCCTCTGGCGTCGATAGTGCGGGGGTTCGTGGCGATCAAACCGGGAGCCGCCAGCCATGATATTGATGCTCCTCCACTTCTTCTGGGCGGCCGAGGATGCGATGCCAGCGCAGCCCGCAATGGGCCGGGCAACCTGCTGCTGCCGGCTCGCCTCATCTCTAGCTAAAAAAAAATAAGAAAAAAAAAGGCAGACTTGGAGGTGCGCAAGCGTCAAGAATGATTGATCTCTGGATGCATCAATTGATGGATCTTGGCTCCAATGATGGAGAGACCAATTGCACAGTGCGCGTCGATCATTCGCCTCGGGGCCCATTATTCGCACTGTCTCGACGGGGTCGCTCGCGTGGCTGAGCCCACCAAGCTAAGACGCTCACCGTGCCTGCCAGCAAGCATCCCCACTGTCTCTCGACCACCACTCCGTACTTTGCTTCGTACAGTAAAGAAAGTGCCTCTCCCCGCACGGTACAGTCTCACGGGCTTCAGTCAGCAACTCCAACTCCAACTCCAACTCGAAAGGCTCGTCGCAACTGGATCGAAGCACGAGGATGGAATACTTGATCAATGCATGCAAAACCTCGTCAAGCCGGGGGCGGATTCCACTCCATTCCTCCTCTCCATCCCCGGATTTCTCCAGATTGCCCTGCCATCCCGAACCGCAATCCGCGCATATTTTTACATACAGGCAGATGCCATGCCATGCCGGATGACGCAACATCGCCCAGGATGCCCGCGCAAGCCTCAACTCCGATGATCCTCCTCCTCCTCCTCCTCTTCTACCCATCGCGGACTCGCCCGTCGCCCTCGGGGCACGGAGCAGCAGGCCCTCGCAGCCAATCGAGACGAAAGCCCCGGCAGGCCCTTCTCATCAGGCATGGCTGCATCTGAGCTTGCGCTCGAATCGTTCGTCTGCCCCCCCCCCTTTTTCCCCCGAGCTGGTAGCGTTTGCTTGACATAAGCGGGTTTCCGGGTTTTTTTCCCCTCTCTCTCAATCCACTGAGTACGGCACGAGTACGGAGTACTCCGTGTGTCTTTTTGAGAATTCAATTTGGGGTTAGGGCTCCGTCAGGCTCAAATCAATCAGAGCTGCCGACGGTGAGGGGAAAATCACGAGTCGTCGTCGCTTCGGGAGCGTGGTGGATGCCTCTGCGGTCTGTCAGCTCTTGGCCGTTGACCCGACCCGTCCATTCAATTACCACCAATACCACAGGACGTCAGCTCGTGCTCGAGTCCCTTTATTGAGATTTTTGGTGGTGACGGCCTCTCTACTCCGTACCTACTATACTACCTACCTACTATATCCCTCCTGCGGTCACTCATCGATCCCTCTGCGGCGCCGGCGGGCGGTGGTTGTTTTTTTTTCCCCTCCCCTTTTTTTTTCTTCTCCCTCCCGAATTCTTCCCGCTTCACCATCATGTCTTCGTCCCATCGCGGACGAGCCATGCCTTCACTCTCCCTGCAAGACTCTTCTCACCGCACTTCAGCATCACCACTGCCGGCACCATGTCTTGCTGTGGCCTCCCGCCTGTCTGGCGCTCGATCCTCTCCAGCAAGCAGAGGGCAAAGTCAACCACAACAACAACAACACCTCCCGCGGGGAAGGTGAGCGGCAACGGCAAAACGACTGGTGGTGGTGGCGGTAACGATGCGAGGGACAGGAACCAGTCGAGGACGAGGACGCCCACGCGGGAACTCTACACCTACTTGAAGCGGCACGAGATCCGGCTGCTCACCTTCAAGTCCTTGGAGAAATCCGCCACGCTGGAGCTGGAAATGCAGACCGTCACCCTCGGCGGCCTGCCCTACGAAGCGCTCTCCTATGAAGCCGGTGACACAAGCGCCAACACCACGTCCATCAGGGTCAACGACCGCAGTCTCAGCATCTCCGCGACCCTCTACGAGGCCATCGACGCCATGAGGAGGCACTTCAAGCGCTCGTCCTCGCGGTCGCAGGCGACCTGCTTCTGGATCGACGCCATCTGCGTCAACCAGCGCCACGCCCGCGAGAAGAGCCAGCAGGTCCAATTGATGGGCAGGATCTACTCCAAGGCCGACAGCGTCCTCATGTGGCTCGGCCCCGCCGACCGCGACAGCAACATCGCCCTACGCTTCTTCGAGCGCTGGGGCGCCCTCCTCACCAACAACCGCGAGCTACAGGCCATCCTCAAGCAGGGCGACTTCCAGCAGGACGTCTCGGACCGCCTCTCTAGATCGCTCATCAGCGACATGCAGCGCCTCGGCGAGGACAAGTTCTTCGGCATCGATCGGCTCGACGCTGTCAAGCGTTTCGCCAGCCGCTCCTACTGGGGCCGCGCCTGGACCGTCCAGGAGCAGTCATTGGCCCGCCGCGGCACCATCCTCTGCGGCAACCGCTCCGTCTCCGCGTCCACGTTCTGGTCCGTCGCGGTGGCGCTCTTTCATCTCCGCACCGAGGTCTCGATCCCACAACCCGAGGCGGTGACGGCAATCATCGACCTCTTCCCCGCACTGTCCCTGCGCCTCGGCACAGTCCGGGGCTCCAAAGCCGCCCGTGATGTCTACCTCGCGATCCTTGATCACTGTGTTAGGACCCGCGGCCTCTTCTCCAGCTACCGCCGACATTGCGATGATCCCGTCTTGCACGTCCTGCTGGAAGAACCCCGCCAGCTCAAGAGCTCCGATCCGAGGGACAGGATATACGGCCTGATGGGCTTGTTGCCGGACAACAAGCTACCCGTCCAGCCCGATTACAAGCTCGACGTCTCCCAGGTCTACACGAGATACTGGACCGCCGAGCTTCAGAAACCGACGGGCGTCAAGATCTTGGGGATCCTCGCCTGCCAGCTCGACGAAAACGACCACGCCCTCCTCCACCTGCCTTCCTGGGTCCCCGATTTCCGCGGACGGCTACAGGAATACGTCGAATGGCATTCGCATTCGCATTCGCATTCGCCGATGCAGAGCGCGAGCCCCAGCGACGACAGCTACAGTGACCTCACGCCGCCCCTGCGGTGGTCGTCCGACGGCCGAGAGCTCCTGGTGCGGGGATACCTCTTCGACCGGATCGAGGACGTCCATGAGTTCTCGGTGCACACCGGCACCCTGGAGCAGATCTGGAACTGCGTCGACTTCATCTTCCGCAACTACCTCACGGAGCCGGACAGCATTCGGCAGGCGGACTGCCCCTGGACCGTGACTCTGTTCCACGCGTACATGATGGGCAGGCGAAACGGCGATGCCGACGCCGAGCTCATCCTCAAGGACCCCGACATCCGAGACGACGTCATTCTCTACTACAGCATCCTGGCAGAGTGGGCTGTGTCCCACCCGGAGCTGGACCGCGAGACCGCCATATCCTTCCTCATGCCCCCGGACGCGGCGTTTAACAAGCGCGTCCTCATCGTCTCGCTCATCAACAAGGAGGAGGGGCGGCAGATGCTCTGCAAGGCGCTGCTCCGCAACGTCGCGACCGCGCTCGGCCTAGACCCCCAGATGGTGGACGGCTTCCCCGCGCTCGCCGGGGGCGGGGTCACGGCGCTGCTGCACGAGGTCAACCGTAAATCGTCCGCCCTGTCGAGCTCGTCCCAGAAACACCAGCCCAACAAGCCCCGCCGCCGCCTCCTGCTCACCAGGGACGGGTACGTCGGCAGCATCGACACGGGGGCCAAGAGGGGCGACTTTGTCTGCCTCGTGCCGGGGTGCCCGAGGCCGCTGGTCCTCCGGCGCGAAGAGGACCGTCACTACGAACGTCTCGGGGAGAAGAGGTGCAGGCTCATTGGCAGGGCCAACTTCCCGTTCATGACTCTGCAGACGGATTATTTGACAGACATCGCGGATCTCTGTCTGGTGTGAAGAGACCACACCACTGTTGCTGATCTACGATCATTTGCATTCTGTATTTCTATGCGCCCATCAGAAAAACGATGACATAATGATGAGGGGGAGAGAAAGAGAGAGGGAAAGAGAGAGAGAGAGATGAGAGATGTAACATTGGGGAGAAACAGCATAATGACCGATATGACCCTTATGTATGCCTTTGCGCCTTCATTTTAAATCTTACATCCAAGACATGTTTCTTTTCTTCTTCTTTGATATTCAAGTCTTCATGATATCCACCACCTCAATGGCTCTTCTTCCAGTCCTCCATGTGGTCCGATATGATCTGCGCCATCTGGGCCGGCGAGTGCTGCCGCCCCAGCGCCTCGACAAAGTCCCCATCTGGATCCATCAGGTAGAAGTAGATGCTGTGGTCCACGAGGTAGTCCTGCCCGGGCCGCACGTTCTGCGGCGTGCTGAAGTACACCCTGTACTTCTTGCACAGGTCCTTGATCTGGTCGTACGTGCCCGTCAGCCCGATGAGCCGCGGGTGGAACTCGGCCAGGTACTCCTTGAGCGCGCGGGGCGTGTCGCGCGCCGGGTCGCACGTGATGAAGACGGGCAGCAGGCGGTCCTGCGGGTCTTTGGCGCCGAGGATGTCGAGCATCGACGCCAGCTTGTCGAGCTCCTCGGGGCATATGTCCGGGCAGCGCGTGAAGCCGAAGTAGACGAGCGCGTGGCGGCCCTTCAACATCTCGCTGGTGAAGGGCCTGCCGTCCTGGTCGACCAGCTCGAAGGCGCCGCCGACCTTGGGCCGCCCGACGCCCTTGGTCGCCTCGGCGATCCTTTTGCGCTGCATGCGGTCCTTCTCGTGCTCAAAGTACCACACGAGGCCGCCGCAGGTGGCGACGAACAGGAGCGCTGCTCTCCACGAGAAGGGCTATCATCGCGCGTCAGCTCAGTTAGTACTCGGACCTGTGGATATACTGCAATGAAAGGGAACGCACCCCTCTCCGGTACTGGCTCTTGGCCTGCTCAATAGTCTTGTACGTCCGTCTCTGCCCGACATTCTGGGGATGCCTCGGCGCTCTCGCCGCCTGGGGCGCGGGACCCCCGAGGGGTCGCAGGTTCGAGGACAGGCATCGGCGGCATTGCTGCAGAGGGCTCTTCCGCAGCGCGGCTTCGAGCACCCTCGACGAAGATGCAAACGGTGACGCCATGGCGAAAAGCTTCGTCCGTCCGTGAGACTCAATGGCCCGGCGCAGTGGTCGACTTGAGGAAAATTATGCAGCCGCGATTCGATGATTTGCTCGGCCGTTGGTGAGACAAGGCGAGACGACATCATCGCCAGGGTCGTATGTGCTTGGAGCTCGAGAGGCTGAGTCAGCAGTGGCCAAGACGAATTCGTCAATGGCGATCGGAGCTGTTGCGCCGAGGATCTGCCGGCTTGCGACCAGCGCCACACCCGAGACGACCCAATGCTTAGTCATCAAGAGACCCCCTTCGAACATCGCGACTTCGGGCCCACGATGCTCGCTTTTCTTTTTCCCTTTGCAATGCATGCAGAGAACGTCGTCGAGAGAACGGGCCGCCATCACCGCCGGGGCCTTCTGATGCGATTAAGTCAATATGGATGATCTCGATTGCTCGTGAACGACACGCCTATCCCGGTCTCGACAATTCACCACACTAGGGCCCCTCCGCCCGGTGGAGAGTGCTTACACAGCGTTGCCGGGATCTTACCTGGGCATTGTCGCATCGCATTCGCGCCATTGACAGAGACAACTCCGGAAAGAGGCGGGGCCTCCTTTTCGCGCATCCCCTGATTCACCATGGATCAGGACCGGCTGGGCGCAGAGCCTCGCAGCGAGGGGCCGCATCCCCGCGAGTCGTCTGCTGCGGCTCCGAGCGAGAGGCTCAAAACGACCACGACCAACAGCGAGAGCCCCATCGAACCGCCGGCATCCCCCCCTCTCGCGCAGCTGCTCGCGGACCGCGCGCCCTCAGCGACATCCAAGTCCTCCTCGACGCCTCTGCCGTCGACCGAGACGCCCGACCCCTCCGAATCCGCGACACCCATGCCCGCGCCGACCGGCGGCCCGCGGAAAAAGGGGACTGCGTCGAGCATACCCAAGCGGGCGCCCAAGCGGACCAAGCCGGGCGCGGGCGGCGACCATAAGAAGACGAAGCGCGCCAGGTCCGGGCCGGACGCGCCGGCCGCCGACGAGGCCTCGGACGAGGACGAGTCCGACAGCGGGCCCTACTGCATCTGCCGCGGGCCCGACGACCACCGGTGGATGATCTGCTGCGAGCGGTGCGAGGACTGGTTCCACGGCGAATGCGTGCACATCAGCAAGGACGTGGGCGAGGCGCTCATTGAGAAGTTTGTGTGCCCCAATTGCACGACGGACCGCGTCATGACCATCTACAAGAAGACGTGCGTGCTGCACGGGTGCCGCAGGGCCGCGCGCCTGACGCAGAGCTCCGCGAGCGTCTTCTGCACTAACGAGCACGCGCAGACGTGGTGGGAGCGCGTGCTGGCGAGGCTGCCTAAGATCGGGGCCAGGAACGCGCTCGGCGAGGAGCTGTCCCAGGAGGAGTTCATGGCCCTGCTCGACGGCGGCCTAGCGGGCGTCGACGGCGACGGCGCCTGGAGCTTCAGGGCGCCCTTTTCCGCGGACAAGAGGCAGACGAACGGCGTGAATGGCGACGTCAATGGTGAGTTCTGTTGCCCCCCCC
>NQYS01000008.1:620137-671067 GCA_003055955.1 Escovopsis sp. AC
TTTTCCCCCCCCCCCCCCCCCCCCTTCTTTTTTTTTCTTCTTTCCTTATCCATCATGATACACGGGATGAAAACTGATGACGGGTATAGGCACAAATGACCGTCTCGACTACTTGACGGAAGAAGAAGTGTCCTACCTCGACGGCATGGCCAAGTCAAGACTGCGGCTCGCCGAAGAAACAGTGCTCTACCACCAGATGCTCGCCCTGATCGAGATGGTCCAGGACCGCCGCCGGGCAGCCATTAGCGCGGGGCGATTCGCCGAGGACATATGCGGATACGACCAGCGGCTGGACAGCGTGTGCGCGACGGACGCCTTCGCCGCGTTCCTCAAGACGCCCGAGGGGGAGACCATCTTCCAGGCATCCAAGGTGGACGACCCGCTTGGCGAGGGCGACGAGGTCAGGGGCATGTGCGAGCGGAAGCGGTGCAAGGCGCACAGCGGGTGGCAGAAGATCCTGGTGCTGGATATCAGGCACCAGATCCGGGAGATGGAGGACCAGGCGGACGAGGTTGCCAAGGAGGAGAAGACTGTGCGCGAGGCGGCGGGTGAGCGGTCGAGGAGGCGGCGGGCGGAGAAGAACTGGGTCGAGGTGATGAATTGCTAGAGACGTGAGGCTACCAGAGTGCTCTATGCAATCTACTACCCAAGCATTGCAGGCGTTTGAAGAAAAAGGGCTGCGGGTTTTGGATCTCGCTTTGGAGCAAGCGTTGCGCCTTGATTACAAGTACACTGTCATAAATTTCGCGACGCGATTGATAATGAAGTACCGTCTTCTCGACCTCGATGATGAAATCCCGTCTTCTACGGAGTACGGATTCCTCAATTGTTCAGGACTGATTCCAATGGTGGCGTGCGATGGGATGCCAGGGGCGGGGGTGAGTCCATCAAAAGAGGGGGAGGGGCAGAAGCAAGCAGCTCCACCCGGAATTTTTTTGATGGACGAAAAATATTTTGCTTATCAAGCAGCAACACCAAAGTGACGTCTTATCACGGGCGGCGGCGACGACGACGACGACGACCACCTTGTTGGCCTGCCCATTTCTCTGAAGAAGCCAAGCATCTGGCTCTTTTTTTCCTCTATTTTTCTTCACTACCTCTTTTGGGATATTTTCTTTATTAACGATCTATCTCACAGCTCAGCGAACCCCACGATGGCCTCCAACCCGCATCAGGACGACATGGACCACGACAACCTCCTCGACGCCGAGGACGTCGCCGAGGAGATTCTCCAGGGCGAGGACGACGTGGCCATGGACTCGGACGGCGATGATGAGCTCGTACTCCAGAACGACTCGATTGCATACTTCGACCTGCCCCAGGACTCGCTCTTTGCCATCGCCCAGCACCCCCAGCACCCCAACATCATCGCCGTCGGCGGCTCCGCGGGCCAGGAGGACAACGCGCCCGGCGCGGGCTGGCTCTTCGACACCTCAGCCGCGCGGAGCCGGCCCGTCCTCCCCGCGAGCTACGCCAGCGACCCTGCGGCATCGGCGCCCAGCAACACGCAGCTCGAGAGCACGGCCACCATCGACGGCCACACAGACTCCATAAACACGCTCGCGTGGACGCTGCCCCGCGGGGAGGTCCTGCTCAGCGGCGGCCTCGACGGCAGGATACGCGCTTGGCGGCTCGAGAGCGCCGAGCGCGGCGGGCTGGCCCTGCTCGGCGAGGCGCAGGAGGTCGAGGAGGTCAACTGGATCGCGCCCTGCCCGTCGCCCGCGTACCCGGACACGTTCGCGCTCGGCGCTAGCAACGGCTCCGTGTGGGTCTACACCGTGGACCGCGCCGACGCCGCGGACCCGCTGCAGATCGTCCAGTCGTACTTCTTGCACACGGCGTCCTGCACGGGCGGCGCGTGGACCGCCGACGGCCAGCTCCTCGCCACCATCTCCGAGGACAGCAGCCTCTACGTCTGGGACGTCTGGGGTGCCGCCGCCGCCGCCAACATCACCGGCGACAACGGCCAGTCGGTCGTCTCCCTGACCGGCGAGGACCAGCGCTTCGAGGTCCCCGGCGGCCTGTACTCCCTCGCCGTCGACCCCAAGGGCGCCTTCGTCGCCGTCGGCGGCGCCGGCGGCCAGATCCGCGTCGTCTCGCTTCCGCGCCTCGTCGCGCCCGGCCAGCCGGGCTCCTCCTCCTCCAAGAAGGGCAAGGGCGGCGCCGGCGGCAACGACCCTTCCGCGGGCGGCCAGATCCTCGCCTCTCTGCAGACCCAGGCCGACAGCGTCGAGACGCTCGCCGTCGCCGTCACCTCCTCGACCCCGCCCACCACGCTGCTCGCCGCCGGCTCCGTCGACGGCTCCATATGCGTGTACGACGCGTCCCGCCGCTTCGCGGTCCGCAAGAACCTCGTCGGCGCGCATGAGGACCACTCCGTTGTCAAGGTCGAGTTCGTGCCGGGCACGTGGCTGCTGACGAGCTGCGGCATGGACGGCGTCGTGAGGAGGTGGAATTTGAGGGCGAGCGGCGCCACGGGCGCCAGCGCGGCCGAGTCCGGGCTGTTGAAGGAGCTCAAGGGCCACATGGGCGGCGGTGAGGGCGGTGGCGTCCTGGGCTTTGTGCAGGGCAAGACGGGCGAGATGATCGTCACGGCGGGTGATGATGGTGTATCTCTGGTCTTCGAGGCGTAATCTCTTCATTCAAGCATCTGATTCAGGGTCGAGGGGTGGGGGAGGGGGAAAAGCATAGAAATTTAAGGATATCAAGCAAAGTCATTCGATCGGTTTTATACGCAATGATCTAGCATGCTGCATGAAAAATGGATGTGTCTCTCCCCTTGCGCTCTCTCTCTCTCTCTCTCTCTCTCTCTCTGTCTTTTGAAGACCGTCCGAACCCTATAAGGACCCAGAGTCCCATACCCTCCTCAACGCCGTCATGGCAATGTACACAGCCTCCTCAGTCCGGATCGACCTGCTGCCCTGGTTCGGCAGCACGTTCACCCAGTGGTCGAAGAGCTCCTTCGTCTTGCCCCCCTGAATGCCCATCCCTCCGAGCTGCTCGTCGTTCATGGCCGCGTACTCGATCCCCCGCGGCCCGCCAAAGACGATGAGCATGTGCTTGAATTGGACGCGCTTCGACGGCGGGAACGCCTGGCCCACCGTCGAGCCCCGCTCGGACGTTCCGACGCTGATGTCGTAGCCGTCCTCGTACGGGCTCTCGGTGAAGACGTTGGAGAGGGAGTCGGCCCGGCGCACGCCGTAGCCCCAGTAGTATCCGGCCTCCGTCCTCGGCGCGTGCGGGTGCACGCACTGCGGCGGCTGCGACTCGTCGTCCTCGGAGAACTTGAGCGTCAGACGCATCTTGGCGGGGATGCTCTCGCGGATCTCGACGGGCTCCTCCATGCCGATGTCCACGAGCGTGCCCTTGCCCGATCCCGTGGCCCCCGCGACGGTGACGCCCTCGCGGTACGGGAGCCATTCCTTGGGGTGTGGGTGGTGCGGCATGTCCAGCGTCGGCAGCAGCGACGTGAGCCTGAGGTTGGGGTGCAGCGGGAAAAGAGTCTTGCGCATGAACGGCGGCGCCTCGAGGAAGTGCATGATGTGGGAGAGGAAGTGGCCGGGGTCGGTGTCGCCCGTGTAGGCCGAGGTGTCGGTGAGGCGGGGGCGGGAGGAGGCGGGCGAGTCCTCGTACACGATCACTTCGTCGACGGAGAAGATGGCGAGCGCGCGGGCGATGCGGCCGGGGACCTGGATGCGCTGCTCATTGTTCGTGAGGCTTCAGAAGATGGCAGCAGCGATTAGTCCTCGGTCCTTGCTTTGTTGCTTCCATAGCTTTCCTTCGAGATTCGAGCTTCAAGCTGTGAGCTTCTCGCACGGCGGGCGGGCCTCACTTGGTGATTGTGCTTGTGGGGATCGCGACGGAGATGGTCCAGTCTCGTCCGGTCTGATTTGAGAATTGCGATGGCTGCCCGTTTCCGCCATGGGTCGTCTTTCGCTTCTAGCATTCGTCCATCCTCGTCAGCGTATGATCCCAAGGATGGCCTGCTGCACCGGCACAACATACCTTGGCGTCGCGCTCCTTGTAAGACATGATGAAAAGCTTCTCTCTGGGGACAGTCGACCGGGTGCGTGACAACTGAGTCGGCAAGTTGATGCTGCAGCGTCGACTCGGTAGTACTCGTATGACAGTACGTCGTGAAGTTGCGGAAAAGTTGGAAATTTGGAATATTGTTCAGGCAGAATCCTGACCGCCTGCATGCCTACCCTGTACGTGCATGCATGGGGCGCGTTCATATCCACCGCCTTCCTCTTATGGACTGTGCCGCAACTTATGCATGCGTCAGCAACTTGAAACCACCTGCAACCATCATCGCCGCTCTCACCACGCGTTGCTGGCCTCTTCCTTTGGATCAACATCCGTCGATCGAGGAGCTCTTGACATCTCTGACTGTGACCACCGATCTCGCCTCGCTCCAGACCCAAAGTCCAAGATCAAAAGCTTGTCACCACCTTTTGAACCTCACAATGAGCGGCCCCGTGCATATCGGCTCCACGGCCCAGTGGAACTCCCTTCTCTCCGGCACCAGTGTCGTCATCGCCGACTGTACAGCTCTCCCTTTCCAGTGGACAGTCAATGTCTATGTTCGAAAAGTCACCATCGCATTGCTGACCGGCAATTCCCAGTTTACGCCGACTGGTGTGGGCCTTGCAAGATGATCGCGCCTCACTTTGAGCGCCTCGCCAAGGAGCACTCGCGGCCCAAGAAGGTCGTCTTCGCCAAGGTCAACGTCGACGACCAGTCCGAGGTCTCGCAGATGAACGCCATCCGTGCCATGCCCACCTTCAAGATCTTCCACAACGGTACCTGCGTCGAGACCGTCCAGGGCGCCAACCCATCCGCGCTCACCACGGCCATCAACAAGGCGGTCCAGCTGGCCGCCGGCGGCAGGTCCGAGGACCTGTTCAAGAGCCCCGGCCGCACCCTGGGCGGCGGCCAGGCCACGGGCGACTACGGCTGGCAGTTTGGCAAGCTGCTCAACTTCATCATCATGGCCATCGGCTTGTACCTGGTGTCCCTCTTTTCGGCACGTAACCAAAAGGCGGAGTGAGACATCCGACAAAGCGTAGCTGACTGGCGGAGCAGATCGATGCGTACCAGGCAGCGGAAAGCTCGATGTTCAACCCCAACAGGCCGAAGAGGACGCGGCCAACGCCAGCTTCCGGGCCGCCTTCTGCGGCGAACAGGAGGAATAACGGGGGCCAGCCGGCCCAATCACGCACCGGAGTCAGGACTTTGGCTGACCTGTGATGCGAGCCTACGTGAGACTCGACCTGATTCTCGAGGAGCGAAGCGGATGTTGATTTTATTTTCTTCTTCTTCTTATATAGGTATTTGGGAATAGGCGTCGAGGAGTATGATTTCGAGGTTTTAGCGATCCGCTTCAAATCATAATTCATAGCATCGGCCGACCATGTCAGCTCATCGCACTCCGTACTCCGTGCCAACATTCCATCTCCGAGTGTCTGACTTGAACGTCTGAGGCGGCATCGCGAGCTCTATTAGCATGGGTCACGTGACCGGTCGACCCAGAAAAAAGTCGACCACCATCCAGACCAACCTCACAAGCTCTTCTCTCATCCAACAGCCGCCTCTGGTCTCTCCTGTCAGGAAGAAAGATGCTGTCGATCAATCGAGTCTCCAGCGTCTGCCCAAGATGTAATCCTACAGCTCTACTGCCCTTGAGGCATCAAGCGACACCTTCCGCCTACCTGCGATCTTTGCGGCTACCCCTCCGTCTCTCGCCCAGCCGACACCAACCGACGGCGACACCGACACCGACATCGACATCGACCGGTGGCCCGAATCATCAACGACTGTTCTCGTCCTCCCGAGTGCTGCGGCAGGATGGCGCGGGAGAGGTCGCGAAGCCAACCGAGCAAGAGATCGAGAAAGTCGTCAGGGACGCGAAGCAGAGATTCCGGGACACCCTGCCGACGGGCTACTTGAACGAAGAGGAGTATGCGCTCTACGTACGACTCTACGGGCCGCCGCTGCGCGAAACCGCACCGGAAGATGTCGGCATCCCGACGCATGTGGATATGGACGTCCCGCCGCCGGCGCAGCCCGACAATCATGGCACCGTGCTCCGGGAGCTAGACGATGGGGAGGTCGAGGAGATAGCCTTCCCCAAGCCCCGACTCATGGATGGAGAGGCCGAGAGCGGACAGCAGGAGCCGGAAGCGCTTGCTGCAGCGACTTCAACAGGAGATCTTGCCGCGATAACCAAGCAGTCGCTGCGGTACATCGATGCCGTCGCGAGAAACGACAGAGAGCGCGATGCTTTGCAGAAGCTGATGCTGGACTTTGAGGCTGCGCAGAAGAGACAGCACGAGCACGAGCTGGCGGCGGCAGAGGCCGAAGACGCCCAGGCCCTGGAGGAAGAAAAGCGCAACATGGCCATCGAACTGGAAAGGCTGCAGGAGGACGAGACTCTCCTTTTGGAGGAAAAGCTCGAGGACGACGACCTGGACGAAGATGTGCAAGGGGTGCACCGCTTCCACCCTCTCACGCTAGCCGGCAAGTTCTCGGCTGATTCGGTTCAAATGCTGCTTCCAAAGGACGAGTTCGCCGAGCCGATCCGCCGCCTGCTCGGTCGATCGCATCTGAAGCACGTGAAAGCAGCCGCAGAGGAGGCCTTCGGGGGAAAGGGGCTGCCGCTTTCGCCGGCCTCATCGGCCAGGAAGGTCGGCCACATGGGAGGGGTGCGCTTGCCACCGGATCAAAGGAACTTTACCGAGATTGAGGCAGATGCTTTCCTCGCGTCCTATCTCCCGCCAGCATATGCGTCCGCGGCATCTGCCCTCCGAGAGGTGCGGAGGAGGTTGGGCAGCCGGTGGCTACAGTCGCGGCTGAACCAGGGCAGCGGGCTGAGCGTGCTGGATGCTGGTGCGGGTGGTGCTGGCCTGGTGGCTTGGGAGGAGATTCTGCAAGCCGAATGGGCTCTCATGAAGGAAAGGGGCGAGGTCACGCAGAAGTCTGCGCCCGGTCGGAAGACCGTGGTGGCGGCATCGGATAGATTGCGGGAGCGGCTCAAAACCTTCCTGCACGATACGACCTTCCTGCCGCGCCTGCCCGACTACGAGCACTCGGGTGAGATGCACGGGGAGCATCTGGATGCCGGGCACACACCCCAGCCCCGCAAGAGCTACGACCTGATCATTGCCTCCCACTTGTTCCTGAAAGAAGACGTGCCTCACCACCGACAGGCCGTCCTGAACAACCTGTGGACTCTTCTGAACAAGGACGGGGGAGTGCTCGTCGTCATCGAAAAGGCGCATCCCAGGGGCTTTGAGGCTGTGGCCCACGTCCGGGACACCATCCTGAGGCAGTTTCTGCTCCCGCAGCCCGGCTCGACCGAGGCCAGGCTCGCCAGGGATGACTTCAATCCAGCGTTTGAGCGTGAGCGTGAGCCGGGCCATGTTGTGGCGCCCTGCTCGACCCAGGGTCCCTGCCCCATGTACAGGAAGCCCGGGAAGAGCCAAGGGCGCAAGGATTATTGCCACTTCGTCCAGAGATACTTTCGGCCCGGGTTCCACACCAGCATGTTCGAGGACGCCGAGCTCAACCAGGGCAAGGTCGAGTACAGCTACGTGGCGATTCGGCGAGGCCGGCCGACGCCGCACGATTCGTCGGTGCAGGGCGAGGAGCAGAGCGCCACTCGGGCGTTCCGCGGGTATGTGGATGGCGGCGAGGTGCCGAGCATGCAGGGCCTGCCGCGGGTGATCCTGCCGCCGCTCAAGAGGAAGGGCCATGTCACGCTTGATGTCTGCACGCCGGCGGGCGAGATCGAGCGGTGGACGGTGCCAAAGAGCTTCGGCAAGCAGGCGTACCACGACGCGCGAAAGGCCCGGTGGGGGGACATCTGGGCGCTCGGTGCCAAGAGCAGGACGCCGCGCCAGGTGCGCCTCGGTAGCGGGGTGAAGCCCGACGGCAAGACGAAGCACTCCGAGAAGAAGAAGGGCAGGCGAGCTGCGCCGGCGGAGGCGTCGATGGCGCCGGAGGAGGGCAAACTCAATCGGGCGGACAAGAAGAGGTCCAAGAAGCAAGATAAGCGCTTGGGCCTGATCCAGGAGATACTCGACGCGGAGTCATTCATCGAGAAGGAGATGGAGGAGGAGATGGACTTGGAAGACGATCTGGAAGGGGAGCTGGAGAGGAGCAGGCGGAGCAAGCGGGGGATGTGATGATTAGGTATTCTGTGACTCCGCAAGGCGGCCAATGACACCATCTCTCGATGACGCAGCCGGAAATATCGATATACCACCTCATATGACTCCGTACGGAGAAGGACTCTGCGCCTGCACCCCATGCACACCTGGACCCCGAGAGATACGATGGAGCAATCGGAGTACTCCGTACACCGGCATGACATGCCCGAAGAAGGGAGGGCTCCCGAGGGCCTGAGGTTCCACGGACGATCCAGAGCTTACCTGTATTTCTCAACAAAGAGCATGAGGAAATGTTTCGTTCCGTGATTGGGCATTCTGTCCAGAGTCCCCCTTCAACCTATCTGCAGGTGACTTGATGGATTGCCCGAGGAACACGCTCTAGCATTCCACTGACCTCCATTGGTCCGGGGGCCTGCGGGTGAAGCAATACAGGTTGAGGCTGAGGTGTCGAATGCAATGCGGCATGAGGCTCGTGTGCCACATCAAAGGAGTGTGTACTCGTAATCATGCACTAAAACAGACGCAGTGTCGTTTATGCATGTCAGCATCAGACGTCTGACTTGAGTTCGAGGCCGACCCGAACAATAAGTACTTGAACCCGAGGCATCGGTACGGCACTCAACAGGGGGAAAATGACGATGCAAGAGCCCATGCCCCTGCCGTCATGATGATGAGGAGCAGCGCTGTACCGGTACAGGTAGCTCTCGGCGTCCGCACCCCGTATCGCAGCCGATCCTTGCACCGCCGACTTACCGGTACGCAGCAGTGCCTGCGCGTGTCGCAAAGGCTCTTCATCCTCGTGAGATGGCAGGCTGATATCATGGTTCGTCTGGGCGAACGATCGTATGCATTCGTAAGGAAGAGTCGCGGGGAGCAGTGCCCGTTGTTTCTTTTGCGCCGTGTTCAGGATGCGGAGCGATTCTCGTTTGTGGGGTGGTGGCCATGTTCCGACCCCTGAAGTGGCACGGAGTACTCCGTACGTAACGGCAAAACATCAGACAAAGACTCCTCCCCTTTCGAGAAGCCGGACCTGCTTCCCAGCCACTCCAGGAAATTGAAACCCCACGCCAGTTCCACAATCGGACGATCATGCCCCTCCCTACTCCGTACTCCGCATAAGCTTATCTAGCTTGGACTCTCTTCATGACGACGCTGAACTCGCTCTCTCTCTTGAGAGCGCAGCTTCCTGCTATTGTGCTCTTTTCCAATTTCAATTTTTTTCCGCAACGAGCATATGTCGAGCCGAATTGATGAATCATATCTGAGCCGCGGAGGCAAGGCATCGTCATGTCCCGAGGAACTAATCGTCTTGCCCAGGGAAGCCTGGATGGAGGGAACCAGTCCAGACGGGCCAAAGTGGCGCCCATCTCAGGTCCGTACTGGTATGATGGGAGCAGCCTGGAGCGGTTTCACACAATTGAGCCATTATTTCCCCGAGTGAACGTTGCTTTTCATGACGATATTGGAGGCGGCTGTATTCCGTTCCATTCATCACTTCTCTAGCAAGAATGAACTCTAAACGCTGTTTAGAGTATGAGGCCAGACTCGATAGTCTCCTCGGGCAGAACGAAGTCCCGCTAGAGACGGCTCGAGCTCTAGCCGAATCACTCCATCTTGCCGCATGGTTGAACCGAGAGAAGGTCCTTGCTCATGCGCCCCGAGATGCCGAAGGAAGAAAGAAAGGTGGTGACTAGAGCTGAGTATCTCCGGAAGCGACCTCGGTCTCCCTTGATCTCGTGCCTCGGTCGTTGTGGACTGTGCCGGATTGGAGACCGATACTGCAGAGCCGTCGGCCGTGATTCGCGGAGACGAAAAGTCGTCGCCTGGCATCCGTCATCCGCAACAGCTGTGCTGAGCACGTGTATCCGGTGATGACATCTCTCGCCAAAGAGCTCGGCATGATTCGCTTTCTTCTGTCCCACAATGGCTTTTTTAGAACAAAAAGAATCCATGATTGACGAAAGATTTCCAACACAGAAACCTCATTTGCTGATCAAGAGTCAGTGCTTTGTTGACTGAGGGGTGGCCACCTCATCCAGGGATCCCCGGTGCTTACCTAGAAGATGGAGGGTCGGTTTTGATTATGGATCCCACTCTCAATATATGGAGTACTGGCACCATCACTAGTGGCCTTGGAGTGCCATCATCCTGACGCTGACCTTGGGTAGAGGCCAGAGTCCATCCCGATTGGCCGCCTAGAGCTTCTTTCTGCGGCGGCATCAATGCACAGGGGCGTATGTGACCTCTATCTAGAGATCGTGATGATTCTCTGACGAAACACATCTCGAGGTCGCTTTGGAATGATAATGCGTGACTTCTCAATGGCTCAACGGGTTTCTCGCCTACCTTTTTAGCCTGGGTGCCGTCCAAGTCGCTCGGTATCATAAAGGGGCAAAACGAGGAGTCACTGCCTGCGGCCTCCTGCAGTGATCAAGAGAGACCTTGGCTCAAGCCGTGAGTGCGGAGCCTCGACGTCACGCTGCTGACGATAATGACCAGAACACTTTGCTCAATGCTTGGTTAGGCTCGAATTGAAATTGGGGTTCACGAGATTGTGGAGGGTGAGGGCACGGACCGTGAGATGGTCTTCTCCTGATGGATGGCAGACCAAAAGCAGCAATCATACTCGGACGGGTGGGAATTCAAAACCTACATCAACATCTTCTAGACCTCTTGTCGGAGTATAAAGATCAGAGTTGTCGCCTCCAGCTCCTCTCTTGGTCTTCCCGTCCAGCGCAACAATCACTCATCCTTCAAATCCAGCTCTCTGCTTCATTCACCATGTACCCTCTCCTCTCTGTGGGCGTCATTGCCCTTGTGTGCCAGCTTGCCGCTGCCGCGCCTGTTGAAGGCACTCTTGGACTTCAAGCTGTAAGTCTTTGGATATGCAGTCATTCCTTTCAGACAAATCAGATCAGCTGATCGAAAATTTGAAGAGAGGGGCCGGCGCCCCCGACTGGAAGCGCAGCGAGGCTGGCGCTCCCGACTGGAAGCGTGCTGAGGCTGGTGCCCCTGACTGGAAGCGCAGCGAGGCCGGCGCCCCCGACTGGAAGCGCAGCGAGGCTGGCGCTCCCGACTGGAAGCGTGCTGAGGCCGGCGCTCCCGACTGGAAGCGTGCTGAGGCCGGCGCTCCTGACTGGAAGCGCGAAGCTGGTGCCCCTGACTGGAAGCGTAGCGAGGCCGGCGCCCCTGACTGGAAGCGTGCTGAAGCCGGTGCCCCTGACTGGTAATTCGAGATCTTTCCTGTCGAAGTTGTGAGTGAAACATGTCCCACCTCCCAAGACGAAGAGAATGAAACTAACAGGCAATAGAAGAAGACCTCCGGTTGGAACGATCCTCGGCGGATTGCCATAGATTGGCCGGGAAGCGCATACCTGCTGGAGTCAACTTCAAGTTTGAAGGTCTGAAAGGAGACAGGATCGATCTACTGCAGACTTTTGTGACGCCTCACGGCCGGGAGATGTCAGTGCTGTTCTCGATCATGCTGTCGTATTTGCTGCGGCACCAGTCGAATGTTCCTTCAAGTATATATGCAGCAAAATTCCATCATGTATGCCCTGGAGGCGCATGATTCTCTTTATCTGTCTTGTCAACGAATCGTCGCCAGAATGATCTTCGTTCCGGGGAGCTCAAGCAGACTCGCGCCGTAGATGATGGACGTTGAGGGGGTGCTGACGGGTCTGAGAAATCGACTCTGTGCGGAGGATCTGTCTATCGGACACGCGGGCCGGTAGTTGGCGACAGCGAACCCTGACGAAGAAGGAAAAGCCTCATGACTACAGGTATGTAGACATGGCTGTGGCAGCCCGTACCGAGTACCTTTACGGAGCCGAAGCCTCACTTGCACCGTGGCCCCCGTGAGAGTCCTTGATGCGCCCGTTGGCCTCGATAGCGTCATCCTGCTGACGGAAAAGGCCAGCCGCTTTCCCCAATCAATCGTGATGCGCGAAGCCCTCAAGGTCTTGAGCCGAATGTGCCGTGAGACTATCCGTGTCTCTACCCGATGGATGCCCGTGAACCGACGAAGCCTCTATACTCCGTACCGTACCAGCATACGGAGTACAGAGTACTCTGCAGGAGGAAAGTCAAAATCCGGAGTTGCCTCAGCGTCAGCTGGCATTGTCGAGAGTGCTCCCCGAGGAGCATACATATAAGATCAGGGTCGTCAGCCCCTGCTCCATGTCCTCTGCTCGCTTTCCCCTCTGGGAAAAACAAGAATTACTCTTGCTTCGGAACGAGCTTTTCCTCTTCTCCCCTTTCGAAAGAGCGGAGGTCTCTATTTCATTCAATCATGTATCCTCTCCTCTCGGTGGGCGTCATTGCCCTTGTGTGCCAACTTGCCGCTGCCGCACCTGTCGAAGGCGGTGTCGGACCTCAAGCTGTAGGTGTTTGTGTTTGCAGTCAATTTTCCAAGTGAGACTGGCTAATAGGCGATTTCAGAGAGCGGCTGTCGCCCTTGACGAGCGCGGATGGACCGGGGGATTCCTTTCCGGGACTGCATCGAAGCGCGGATGGACCGGGCAATTCGCGTCCGGAACTACTCCGAAGCGTGGATGGGTTGGGACATCCGCATCCACGGCTGGACGGACCTGAGGCCGGTCATTTCCGCCTGATTGCAGGTGAATGACTGCTCTCCTGATGAGGCTTTGAGTGAAAATTCCAAGACGAGCAAGATGGAGATGACAGGCGACAGGGGATGAAGGGATCCTGATGGAGACGGTAGCCGGTTGGTGTGTACAGGCTGGGGAGGGGAGCAGCTGCCCGAGTCAGTTGAAGGTCTCAAGGCTCGGATGGCAGAGTCGACCTGCAGGTCTGCTTGAGGCCTCATAGCTTCGAGACATCTGTTATATCTTGACAATGCTGTTTTGTTTGCCGGCAGTGATCGAATGTTGCTTCCAGTGGACCCGCTGGGATTTTTCTCTCTGTGTTCCCTCGGTGCCCACGATATCTCTTCGTCAGTCCGTTTAACAGGGTGCTCCTCAGACGAGCTCCGTCCCTTTTGTGGGTGAATCGTGGTCTGATAGTTGAGGGTTGTCCTCCCGCTTGAATATTCTGAAGGGCAAAGGCCGATGTTTTCTCTTCCACGAGCGATTCCTTGCCCCTGACAGACGTGTTGAACTTCTTGAGACTCGCCACTCGGCCCTGAGCTCATCGAAATACCGAGTAGGATCTGCCTTGATGACCCCCTTTAGGACATATTTGAAGGCAGGGAGGCATGCGATAGGTATTGTGTCGAATCTCTACACTACTCTCAAAGATCAGTTTGACTTGGCGGCTTGTCTTGTTCCCCTGGCGGTGCCGACCCGCCGACGGCGCACCGGCCAAACTCACCGACCAATCTGTCAAGAATTGCCTTGACCCTGATGCCACCGGAACTCGAGTGAAGCTCCTTGCCCAGGTACGCATGAGCAAACCACCCAAATGGAGTCTGTGAGGGCCAGCCACTCTGTAGAGATGAGGCGAGGGCTCAGGAGCACCATGCTGGCCGACACATGGATCTGTCGGATCCAGTGAGACCTGTAGATGCCCATGCCGCCTGGAAGAAAAGGATCCCTCTTCTCGGGTACGGTGCATGCGGGAAGATGTGCGAGGGCATGGGCTGTTGCTGACGGGAGGCTCGGTTACCGCTTGATGACGAATGATCCATCTGCATACTGGTAGGTATCCTTGAATCTGTCAGGCACATGCTATTGATCGGCGGCTGGAAGAAGCATTGACGGCGGATGATGGATAATGGAGGATGGAGGATGGATGATCGAGGTTGGAGGTTGGCGCATGGATGGTGGATGAAGTCGGTGATGCGGATCGTGGATGCCAAATAGCCCTATGCGAAGGGGGCCAGGGCCAGGGTTAGGGTTATCTTCATATCAGGGCATCGGTCTGGCATCAATGGGAAGTCGGTCGTCGACGATTCTGATTGGCCCTTTGCCACCTTACCGGTAAACTTCAAGATCCAGGCACGGTGTACGGAGTACAGTGCAGAGACTCGGTGCGGACTCGCGGAAAACCCCACATGTACTTAGTAGTACGGAGTACTCCGTAGGTCCACTCAAGTCTCCGGTTGGAGGCGTGGCTCAAACGATGGCGCTGCAGGAACCACCGAGCGGCGAGCGGCAGGCGGCGAGGGGAAGGAGCGCAGGTCGAGGGGCTGAGGTTCGGCGACAAGCGGCAGGGCTGTTCCTTGGGGAAGGAGGGCCCGGGGACGCGCTGTACCTGCGCGTTGCCGCGCATGGAATTGATGACTCGCGCCGCCGCAGCAGCTCGCATGATGTGCGCCGTTGGAGAAATGCACGGTGGGCTTGAACTCCGCTCTGGCTTCAATTTCCACTTGTTCTCGTTGGTGACTCGGAGACATGATCCTCTGAACGCTGAGGCAGCACGGAAGTGGTTGCCATCCGACTCGCAGTCGGCCTCCGGATCGTCCACCTGGATTTAAGACTTGACGTGAAGCTCCCGGTGGCACGAGGCAGCAAGCATACATTACTAGTACTCACACCTCCTGTGACTCTAGTCGATGTCGAAGCCAGTGCATTGACTGCATTGAAATGACCCAGGTGGGTTTGGTACCTGTTCATACAGGTACATAAGCGGCCGCACCGCCTCAAACCTCTGGGGCCCCGCTCAGCCTTCGTCCTTTACAGGTACCGGCATCAATGCGTCGAGGTTTCATCCGACCGACCAGGAGGAGTGACCTGTGAGGACGAAGCACAGTCTTTCTGCTGAGATTTGGGCCGGGGCAATGCAGGAACGTGACGGCAGGTCCGTCCTCCGCCCTCCACCCTCCGCCCTCCGTGCGCCGTACGCCGTGCGCCGTGCCTTCCCGTAACTTCAGGTCCTTCTCGTGATGTTGATGTCTCCTTCCCGAATGAAGTGAGCCTCTCCTTCCACTTCTGCCAAGTCGGGAATTCATTTGATCCATCCAAGAATGCCTCCTTCCGCGTCTCTCTTCGGTCGCGGCTATCTCGTCTACACTGGCGCCTGAAGCGGCCTGCGCAATGGAAATTCTCACAGGCTGTTGAGGTCTTTAGAGAAGATTCAATATAGCACGAGGTGGTACCTGTAGGGATCAAAGCGATCAATAATATCAAGGCAGCAGCGATAATGATCCGATAATGGTCGTACAAGTCAAGGCCTCCAGGCTTCAGCTTCAAGTCGACAAAAGACTACTTGGCGCCGCTGCCGGAGAGCCTGGCCTGCCTTCAACCGACCCGTATCACCACTGCCCCGGATGGATCTCCTGGCATTGAAGGTTGTCGTAGCACAACCTGTAGGTACTAATAGTACTGCATCAGTGCTCTACTACGGAGCACTACTACCTGGTATTGATCAATGCCATGCTCTCGGGCTGTGAATCCAGAGATCTGCAGGTCATCTCCGCCGCTGCTGCGACGAGCCACGGCCAGGAACGCCGCCGGGCATCTAGGCTAACAGAAGGATCCAATCTGCACGGAATTTATGGATCTATTATTTCTATTTTCGGAGTCGTGATCCTGGCATCTAATTGATCGATCCTAATGATTACTACGGGGTACTACTCCGTACACCAAGGGTAGGTATTACTACTACTCCGTACCACCACCGGTACTATTCGTTACGGCCACGCGGCCACGCCTCTTGATCGGATTGATCTCTTTTACGAGTACGTAGTACGAGCGAGTAACCAGACCAGCCACGTCTCTTGTCGATTCCCTTCCTTCAAGTTCCCTTCGTCCTCTTCGCTTCGCGCTCGCCAAAATATTACCTCCATTCCCTTTTCTCCATCCTCCATCCTCCATCCTCCATCCTCTCCTCTTCCGTCTTTTCCCTCCGACCAAGTTCCTTCCCTTTTTCTCCTTGTTTTTTTTTTTCTCCGCTCGTTTCTTTTTTTTTTTCCCCTTCCAAAGTCCTTTTCTATTTCCTTCTTCTCAAACAAACTCCCTCTTTTTTTTTCTTCCTCTGCACGATCCTTTGCCGCTCCGCCGATCCAAGCTCGAGTCTTCTCACCCGCAGCAGAAATTCCCAGTCTGCCTGGAATCAGTCCCAATACTCGATCTCAACTTGTCGAATCCTCGAAAGTCAATCGTTCCATCGTCCGCTCGAACCGACCCGACCCATCCCGACTCGACTCGAATCGAATCGAATCCAATCGACTCGACTTCTCCCACTCGGCTGCGCCGGTCCGCGCTGTTTATCTGAAACCCAACGACATCCATCCATCTTTACTCCCATTCCCCCCTCGCCATTCCGATCCGTCCGACCGTCAACAGCCTTGCTCCTCTCTCCAAGGGCCCCCTTAACGCCCGCCCTGGCCCGCGACGACGGCTTTTCGCGCCTCGAATATCCATAATCGCCCTGCCGCAACCAGTCGCGTCGATTGCTTCTCCTCCCCGCACGCCGACACGCATCCCCCGAAGCCCGAGATCGCGTCGCTCATGCCACCGTACGGTTCGGGCACGCCACCGTCATTTGGGAAAATGGATCATGCTGGTCAATATCGCCGGAGGGGCGTTCAAATGGGCAACATCCTCGGCGACCCCTT
Organism: Escovopsis sp. AC; assembly: GCA_003055955.1. NCBI lineage: Eukaryota > Fungi > Ascomycota > Sordariomycetes > Hypocreales > Hypocreaceae > Escovopsis > Escovopsis sp. AC. The sequence continues at coordinate 636,827 of NQYS01000008.1, forward strand.
TGCGCTCGCGACAACATCCATAGCTACCGTGCGTCCGGCTCGTCTCTTACACTCCCAACACACCATTCTTCTCCCATTTTTCCGGAAACCCAAACCCCCCCCCCCCCCCCCCCCCCCCCTTTTTTTTTTTTTCTTTCTTTCTTCTTCCTTCTCCAGCAGTTCAATCCAATACTCCCCCGGGCGCGTTTTCTGCCCCCAGATCGACTGACTCGTGTGTTTGGTATAGCTTGCATGGCTTATTACCGTGGTGGCTTGCGTCATCTCCCAGCTCCAAGAAACTTCCGACAACTCCTTCCCCAAATTCGCCTGGTGGGCCGTCATTTACAGCTTCTTCCTCATCGTCGGCATCTTCTTCGTCGTCGCGAGCGACTCGGTCCAGACCTATCATGTCGCCGTCACGGGCTACCTGGCGGGCGGCATGGTCCTCACGACCTCGTCGGTAAACTCCCTTGTCTACTCCAAAAGCGGCGCCAGGGAAGCCGCCGCTGCCGGCTTCATCCTCCTGTCCGTCATCGTCGTACGTCTCCCCTTCAATTTCGACCCGCTCTAGTCACGTCAGAGCCATGTCCCTTTTACTGATCTCGGAGCGTGTTGCAGCTTGTCTGGATCCTCTATTTTGGCTCCACGCCGTCCGCGACGCCGCGAGCATTCCTTGACTCATTCGCCCTCACCAAGGAATCCAACATAAGGCATCACAACCACCTGAGCAACTACGGAGGGATGAATCGCCCGGAAACCTCCAACTCGGTCCAGCCCCCGCAGATGTATACGTCGGCCCAGCTCAATGGCTTCGAGAACCCGTCACCCACGGGCGCCGGTCGTTCCAACATGCCGCCATACAGCAGCAACACCAACATGCCGTCGCAGATCAAGATGAACAACCCCGATGCCGAAGTCGTGCCCCCGACCGAGTATCCTTATCGAGCCAAGGCCATTTACAGCTACGAGGCCAACCCAGATGACGCCAACGAAATCTCCTTTACCAAGCACGAGATCCTAGAAGTCTCCGACGTCAGTGGCAGATGGTGGCAGGCGAGAAAAGAAACCGGCGAGACCGGCATAGCGCCCAGCAACTACCTCCTCCTCTTATGAGGTGCGACAAGATCGAGACCCAAGGGAGTAGCTAGCGGGAAAAATCCGCTCGGGGCGAGAAGACACAGCATTCAATGGCGAAAAGCCAAAGGCCCAATACCTGGCTTGATGGTTTCGTTACCCAGGCCTCATCATTACATTGTCCCCTTCCTCCGACCGATGCTCCTGAATGGCTCAGGATTCTCTTGACTTCTTCGCCCCGGCTCTCGATTCCGACTCTGTTGCAAATATTATACTTGTTTTTCTTTCCCTCTTTCTTCTTTATGTTTTCCCCCTTTTCGCTGCGGGGTCAGGGACATGTATTGGATGGGAGTATATCTGGACGATACACTCAACATTTGTTTCGCAGCTTGGAAGGAGGAAGCTGATACTGGCATTGCTTCTTTTGTTGTCCCTTCTCTTCTTTTTTTTTCGCTTCTACTGCGCCGTTTACCGTGTGGCTTGCTGTCATCTGCTTTCGGCCTACAGATGTTCGGCATCGTAACAGGCGCCTGACCATCTCCTTTTCTTTTCCCTCTCCCCTCCTTTGTTTCCTGCACTGGATTCTTTTGGTTTGTAATACCTCGCTTTTTCTCGTCCCGTCCCCCCCCACAATGATACCCATCTCGACAATTTGAACTCGAGGTGCACGACAGTGAAAGCTGGATCACAAATTTGCAAAAGGACGAGAAGGAATCGTTCATCCGAGCGCTGGCTCCACCAAGCCAGGGGCTGTACTCGGGACCGGGGGGAGGAGAAAAGGGTGAGGAAGTTTTCCCGTGAATGAGTGGAACGAGTCTCTAGACTGTCGTGCGACAGGAGGCGAGGACTAGATATCACTAGAGATGGAGGGACGATTCCACGAGAGCCGATTGACGAAAAGTACGGGGCCGTAAGAGAACACGCTGCGTTGTATGCTCACGATACTGGATGGAGTTGAAATAAAGACAAACTTGAAACGACGTCGTCTTGGCCTTTAACATTGTGAACGCCAAGTCGGGCGATCGCATCTCAGCACCTCAAAATGAGGGCGAGATTTTGTACCCGTAAGCGCTGTCAGACCTTGGGGCATTCGCAGTCCCTGACTGGACATGCCCACATGATCTTTTGCTTTCCTCACGCTGGATACCCGCTCCCTCTCTCCATGTGGCTCCAGCTGCACAGTCGGATGGAGGCACTTCTGGAGAGCGATTAATGGCCTCGGGCCAGCCCCGCCCATGGAACGACCACCAGCCGGCCTACGCAGCTTGATTCCCGACTCGCCAGCACACGCAGGCCGCACTCGTACTCGCACGCAGGCCGCGTCCCCTCCCTGCCCGAGCCTGCTCTGCCATTTTTCTTTTTTTTTAAAAGGCGCAAAAATCGTGAATCAAACGCACCGGTCCATATTGGTATTTCTCCCTCGGCATGCCCGCTCACCCCTCCAGCCGCTTCCGCAGCTCCCTTTCCTTCTGCAGCACCTCGAGCTCGAGCCTCTCGATCCCGTACCGCAACGCCTCCTTCCTCTGCCTCACGATGCGCGCGCGCAGCCTCTCCTCCCCGCGCAGCATCCTGCCACTGGCCCTTCCCCCCGCGCCGGCCGCCAAGCTCCTATTGCTGGTGCTCTTGCTTTTATTGCTTTTATTGCCTTTATTGTTGCTGTTGTCGCTGTCATCAGGGCGCGCGAGGCGGCCCTGCTGCAGCGCCGCGCGGGCCTTGAGGGTCTCGATGCGGCGCTCCTGGCGCTCGGCTTGGGAGTCGGCGCGGGCGAGGAGGAGCACGATGCAGGGCCCGATTTCGTCGCGAAGGGAGGCTTCTGCGGCGGCGAGCGTGGGCTGCGGGATGAGCTCGTAATGCTGTGCGCGGGTTAGCCTTCTGGGGTCGAATATCATATGATCAAGGGGAAAGGGGAGACGGTGTTTGAAGTAGGAGATGAGAAGAAGGGGGCCCGTACGCGGACGGTCTTGAGGACGTTGATGAGGCGGGGGAAGTCGGATACGCCGGAGTCGAGGGTCTGGACGGAGGACTCGAGGGACTGGAGGGACGAGCGGAGGGATGCGACGCAGTCGGCGTATGCGGCGGCGGATGACATGATGATGGCTAAGGGGAGGTCCCGAGGCGCGGCGGGGAGAGGGCGGCGATGTGCTCGGGCTTGATTAGGACTCGTAGTACAGGTAGGCCTCGAGGCTGAGCGAGGTGTCGTCATGGATTGCGCATGCTGAGAAGGGCTGTGGGGTGGGCTTGAGAAGAGGCGACGCGAGTGCTCGACGGGTCGTCAAGGGTTGTCGCGTCGATGTGGATGGAGCATGGCTTGTGCCCCGCGATGAGCTTCACTCCATGCACGATGAGGTAGCGGCGCCAGGAGCCAGCATGGGGAGTCCACGGTGTTTTGTTTGTACTGTGTAAGGAGCCTCAATGAGGTGGCCGGGGACAGTGCGACAGACTTTATATCGTTTCAGCTGGGATTCGAGTAAACAAATCGGATCATTCTTCTTCCGCTCTGCGAGGAGCGCAAGTGGGAAGGCGGTTGCGATGGGCGTCAGGCAGGAGCTTCTTGCGTTACCGGCGGCCCAGTCTCGCCAATCACAAGCCGCGATCAACATCGACCTCCCGCCCTCAGTCCTCCCCAAGTCGAACTGTCGAGGCTTCGCCATTCAAGTTTCCATCACAGGTTCTCCGGTTTCTGCTGAAGCTTTCGTGGCTTAGCCGTTTGTCAAGTTTTAATTTTGGAGCCTCGCAAAACACATTCGAAGCCCTGCGACAATGTCTGAGGCAACGCTCAAGCCCGAGAAGGACTTCTCCAAGGAGGTTGACCAGCAGCTTCCGGAGGCCGAGAAGCTCGCCAAGGTTTGTCCCAATTGCTGGCTTGGATGATGATGATATCATATCTCCTCGTTTACTGACTCGCAGGGACAGACCAGTCTCCAGGGCGCCATCGAGAAGCTCGCGGCCCTCGAGAAGCAGACCCGTCAGGTAAGGCAACTACAGTGACGTTCGCAGCCCCGGCGCTGTCTGACCAGTGGGCAGGCCTCGGACCTCGCATCGACATCACGAATCCTGATAGCGATTGTCACCCTCTGCAAAGATGCCGGCGACTGGAGTTTGATGAACGACCAGACGCTGGTCCTGTCGAAGAAGCACAGCCAGCTCAAGCAGGCCATCACCAAGATGGTCCAGACCGTCGCAGGCTTCCTCGACCAGACCCCCGACCTGGCGACCAAGCTCTCCGTCATAGAGACGCTGCGCACCGTGACCGAGGGCAAGATCTTTGTCGAGGTGGAGCGCGCCCGCGTCACCAAGATCCTCTCCGACATCAAGAAGGAGCAGGGCGACATCAAGGCCGCCGCCGAGGTCCTCTGCGAGCTCCAGGTCGAGACGTTCGGCTCCATGGACAGGCGGGAGAAGACCGAGTTCATCCTCGCCCAGGCTCAGCTGTGCATCGAGAACGGCGACTGGACGCAGGCTGCCATCCTCGGCCGCAAGATCAGCACAAGATACCTCTCCCGGAAGCCCAAGAAGACCGCCGAGCAGCTGGACAAGGAGCGGAAGGAGCGCGAGAAGAAGCTGGCGCGCGGGGAGGAGGTTCCCGAGGAGAAGGAGGACGACACGACGGATCTCAAGCTGCGCTACTACGAACAGCAAATCATCCTCGCCAAGCACGACGACAAGTACCTCGAGGCGTGCAAGCACTACCGCCAGGTGCTCGATACGGAGGCGGTCGAGGAAGACCCCGCCAAACTTCACCCGGTAAGGACGGACGGAGACTTGATGCCTCAGCGATGAGAATGTCGGGCTATGTCGGGCTAATGATTTGCTGGACAGGTACTGCAACGCATCATCTTCTTTGTCATCCTCGCGCCCTACGACAACGAACAGCACGACCTCCTCCACCGCATCCACAAGGACACGAGAAACACACAAGTCGCCTCCGACGCGGAGCTGCTGCGGCTCTTCACGGTGCACGAGCTGATGCGATGGCCCGAGATCGCCAAGCGTTTCGGCCCCCACCTGTGCCAGACGGACGTCTTCGACGCGCGCCCCGGAGAGTCGGCCGACGAGAAGGCGAACCAGCGATGGGAGGACCTGCGAAAGCGGGTGATTGAGCACAACGTCCGCGTCGTCGCCAAGTACTACACTAGGATCCAGATGAGCCGCCTGACGGAGCTGCTGGATCTGACGGAGGACGAGACGGAGAAGTACATCAGCGAGCTGGTGACGTCCAAGACTGTGTACGCCAAGATCGACCGGCCCGCTCGAATTGTCAGTTTCGCTAAGCCTAGGGATGCGGACGACATCTTGAACGAGTGGAGCCACAACATGAGGAGCCTGTTGGGGCACTTGGAGAGGATCGATCACCTGATCACCAAGGAGGAGATGATGGCACGGATTCAGCCGACGAGCGCGAAATAGGACGAGTCTGCGAAGGAGGGCCCCATCAGAATGGTCTTGTAATGATAGAGATGATGTTAGCCGATACGAATTAGCGAATGGAGGGCAGGCGTCAGCCTCCCCTGAACGTTGATGAAAACGATGACGCCCAATCTTACCCGGAGTCTGTCTACCTACTATGGAGTGAACATGTGCACTATGAAAATCTACAGAAATCTACTCTACTCTATGGAGTGCTCTGCTCTACTCTATAATTTGTTCTCGGACTCAACCGCATGCTTCTTTATGAACGCCGCCAAGGGCATGGCCCAGTCCCTGGCTATGGGCACGTAATGCCCCCCCGGATGCACCATGACCACTGGGTCCTCGCACGCGTCCGCCAGCGCCCTGCTCCTGCCCTCGTCGACGACGGTGTCGAGGCTTCCGATGTAGTGCATCGAGGGCGTTTTGATGGCGGGCTCGAACAGCCACGCCAGACCTTGCGGCAGCGCACGGAAGCCCGAGTACGCGACGGCGAAGAGCGCGGCGCGGCCGGCGTTGGCGGCGCGCAGCCCGCGCGCCCAGTCGCCGGCGGGGCCGGGGGGCGGGGCGCGGGCGGGCTCGAGGGCGGCGGCGACGAGGGCTGCGGTGGCAGCGCCCTGGCTGAAGCCGCAGATGCCGTGGATGCCGTCTGCGGCGGCGATGGCGGTGGCGATGGCGGCCATGCCCTCGTCGAGGAGGCGGTAGGAGTTGGTCGCCTCGTCCCTGCGGAACCAGGCGCGCATATCGGGCCCGTCGGTGGTGACAGTGGTAGAGGTAGTACGCGTAGTATCGCTAGAGGTGGTGGCGGCGGTGGCGGAGTTGGAGGGCTCGAAGCCTGGCACGTCGGAGGGGAGGAGGCGGTTCGGGGCGGAGGGGTATATGAGCTGCGGGACGACGTTGCTCGGGGCGAGGGCCTTGACGAGGAACTTCTCGAGGGCCTTGGTCTTGGAGTGGAAGAGGGGGCCGGACTGTGTGTAGCCTTTGGCATCGGGGGTGTGCGGGTCAGCGCGATCAACCTTGGCTTGCTGCCGTGGATGGGGATGAAAGGGTAGTAGTAGTACCGTGGAGCATGAGGATTTTGAGCGGTTTCTTGGCGACGCCGCTGGCTTTTGGGGTGCCGTTGGCGGCGTCAGCGGTCGGCATCGTGATTGCGCGGGGGGTTGATGTTCACGGCTTGGCTGAGGGGGGGAGGTGATGTTTCTACTCGATTTAGAGATCTATGCGTTGTCTTTGTGAAGTTGAAAGGGGGGACGAGGTTGGAGAGGGCATCTACTACTGGAGTGGCACTTGACGGGGATGATTTGTCATGGTAGCACGCGTTGCAGCCAGGGGAGGATGATGCTTCGCAGACGGCCTGGATCAGACCCTGTTGCCTGCTCACACGTGTCTCGTTTTCGAGATGCGTGCTGTTGTTGGAAATCCTGAGGCACATCTCACTACAACGAAGGCGTCGATGATGACGGGAACAATACAATGGATGGATGGACTATATCCCCACCCCCTTCCTCCCTTTCGGCACGGGATTGCGTCTGATCAGGGCATCGGAGATCACTCCTCAATTCTTCGCAGTTTGCTAGAAAGGGTGCATCGAGGCAGTGGCTCAGCATCGCTCGTGTCATGGATACATCGATGCTTCGGCCTGCGAATCGTCGCGAAGGCGTCTATCGGACCCCCGAGCTCTCTCCCCCCCCCGGCTCCCCCATTCTAGACACACAGTGCGGCCAAGCCGGGCGCTGGCAGCGCCCGGTGTCGCACGCCGCTTTCCTTCTTTTGCGCCCTTTGGATTGACCGTGGCGGATTCGAGATGGCGATCCCCCCCGCCTGACTGCCCGCAATGCACGTCCACCTCATCGTCGCGAACTTAGTGCTTGTTGCCGGCCTTGTTGAGGGGGTTGCGAGGGTCGTTCTTCCACTCGTCGGCTATCATGGCACATCAGTTTCCACTCCCACCGTTGATCATGGCGAATTCATCAAGGAGGTCTCTCGTACAAGCGCTCATGGCGTTTTGGGCAGAGTTGGCACCGTAGGCAATGACGAGACCTAGATCATCCGCCGCGTCAGCCCTCTGCTCGGATCGACCAGGTCGAACAATTCTCCTCTTCTCTGCGATTGCGCATACCGGCGGCGAAGAAGGGCCAGTGAGGCTTCACTATATTTTGATCGGGGTCGTGGTCAGCGCTCTGAATCTCGTCTCGTCTCGTCTCTTTCGTCTCGCGCCAACGGCACCGGGGAGGGGGGGGGGGAGGGGGATCTCATCGTACGGAACTGAGCCGGGAACTTCTTGAGGGGAGCGACGCCGAACCAGAACATCTTGACGGCTTGTGAGTATGGAAATCGGACGGGCGACAGAGGTGGGTTCGGGTCGAGGGCGAGGGCGAGGTCGGGTCTTGGATCAAAGGTCTTCCAGAAAAACGAGCCCTTTTTCCGGCCTCGACGCTTCGCAACGAGACTCGAGCCGGAACGAGCTCTGCGGCGTGAAGCCCGCTAGTCCTGTTCAGGTCTAGCGGCGCTGACGGAGACGTTTTGCAAGTTGCGAAGTCGTACGAAGCATCCGGGGTTCAGCCGAGCTTTGAAAAGCATGAGCTCCATCACGTGAAAGAGATTCGCTGACATCATCAGCCAAGGACCGCGCCTGCCCAAAGCGGTAAAGTAAGAAGCACCGTGCGGAGTCATGAAGGTCACTGGCTGTGGAGTCTGGCCTCGGAGCTCCTCCGACTCGACGATGGATGCTTGATATCAATGACTCCCCCAGCTTCATCACCGCTCCCATTGGAGCTCGGCAATTGTCCGTACAGACTTGGACAGGTTGCAATCACATCTTATCACTCCCTCATCGTCTATCAGGTCGCCTCGTGCTACGGAGTATACAAACCCGCCATATAGTACCACCCCTACCCGAGTCCTCCTCCACACGCATCAGTGCGGGCCGCTGTACCAATAAGCCAAGCCTCCTAAAGTGCGGGGGTGGCATCGTCGAAGCAGGCGTCCATCCCGGCTGAACATCCTCCCCGTGGGACTCCCCGTTGCATTATCAACCTCTGACAATAAACACGAGCTCACCCCGGGATTGCAACGCCAATTGGCACACTCCCTCAACTTGCCCCCCAATTACTACCTACTGGTACTCGTACAAGATAGCTTCCAGTGGGACCTGACACTGTGCATTCGACAAGCTCTCACAAAGCTCCTGAGCTCTCCCGCATCATCAACGCCCCCCCTCTTCTATCTCCCTCCCTCTTCCCAAGCTCGCCCCCTTTACCCGCCCATTTCCCCCAATCCTGCCATTTCAACCTACAAACTTCATCCAATTCCACAAATTCGCCCCCCCTCCCCCGTTTGTTCATCATGATATTGAAGAGTCTGTCCGGCCGCGTCGCCGCGGTGGCCTCTCGAGCCGGTGCCAGAGGCATCTCCTCCACGGCCCTGAGGCAAGCTCGAAGCCCCTCCATGGGGGACATCAATCCTTCTGCCGCGTCGATCCAAGACTTCAACGACAACCAGAGGGCGTTCCGGGAGCAACTAGCGGAAGCGCAAAAAGAGAGAGGAGCACGTGCGTTAGCTGCCATGACCTCTGCTGACCCTTCTTCTTTGTCGTCGGCGTCGGCGTCGTCCCCGACTCCAGGCCAAGGCTCATCAAATGTCGCAGGCGCCACTGCTGAGGCTCAAAGCCATGAGCCTGACCGGAAGCAAGGTCCGCTGACGAACCTCATTTACGGGACCAAGGAGGGCAGGGAGATGGAGGCCCAGATGGAGGCCAGCTTCAGCCAGGTCCTGGCCCGAGGGAAATACGTCCACTCCATCGTCTTCCACGAGGTCAAGCCCGACAAGGTCGACGAGTACATCAAGCTCACTGGCGAGTTCTACCCCAAGATGGCCAACACGCCCGAGAACAAGGTCCACCTGGTGGGCAGCTGGAGGACCGAGGTCGGCGACTGCGACACCTTTGGTATGCCTTTCACTACCATTTCCTCTTTCCTCTCCCCTTCCACTTGAGCCCTTGCCTCTTCCCCTCTGAAATCAAGCCTGTTGCTGATCAATCATTGCAGTCCACATCTGGGAATACCAGAGATACCAAGGATACCACGAGTCCCGCTATTCGATATCCCACCACCCCGACTTCCGCGACTTCAACCAGAAGCTCAGCGGGCTCATCAACTCCAAGAACATCTCCCTCATGCAGGAGTTCTCCTTCTGGCCGACCACCCCGCCGCGCCAGCTCGGCGGCGTCTTCGAGCTCCGATCGTACACACTCCACCCGGGCAACCTGCTCGAGTGGGAGACACACTGGAGGAGGGGCCTCAAGGCCCGCAGGGAGGTCATGGAGGGCGTCGGCGCGTGGTTCGTCCAGATCGGCGACATCAACACCGTCCACCACCTCTGGCAGTTCGCCAACCTCGAGGAGCGGAGGGCCCGCCGCGAGAAGAGCTGGCAAATTGAGGGATGGAGCGATACCGTCCACAAGACGGTGCCCCTGATCCAGACCATGAAGTCGAGGATACTGATCCCCATGCCCTGGTCGCCCGTCGCCTAAAGTCGCCACCCCCACGGAGACGATCCGGGTGTTTTTTGAGGTTTTTCGTCTCGACTCGAATCTTCTTTTTCCTCTTCATCTGCTCGATTCGCTTTCAATCCTTTCTTTGCCTTATTCGTTAGGCGTCAAAGGGGTTGGCCAAATTACATGTACTCTATTTTCACCACGACAACTTGCATTTTCTATGAACACACAGAGGTAGCTGTGGGTGAACGCATTGAAGAGTTTGGGAGTTTAAATCAACTACCGAAGAAAAAAAATGAGGAAAAAAAAGGATATTCACGAAGAAGCCGAAGTGATATACGGGTAGTACATTTACCAGCAAACAGCATAAGGAGCAGTACCCAATGACACGAGCCAAACGCCGAACAAGTAAAATTCCCAGGAGAACAAAAAGGAGAGTTCCATCAAATTTCCAACTCGGCATTCATGACCGCGGCCAAGTTGCGCCGCGCCTGGGCAAGCATGATGCTCAGGTATCCCAGCTTGGCATGGAGAGATATCAGATTCGGGTCGGCGCTCTCCACGCGCACCTTTTCCCTGACGTAGACGTTCTCATATCCCCTGGGCGCCGCGGCCGAGAAGTTGGAGAAGCCCGAGAAGCCCGAGAAGCCCGAAAACGTCGACGCGGAGGACCTCGGCGGCGGCAGCGTGTAAACGGACGCGCCCGAGGAGAAGGGCCCCCCGCCGCCGCCGCCGCCGCCGTCGTCGTCGTCGTTCTTCTTGTAGCGGAAGACGAGGTCCATCTCGTCGTGCTCGAGGCGGCGCAGGGTGCCAATGACGAGGCCGAGCCGTGTGCCGAGGTGGACGGGCGCATTGACGGGCTCGAGGACGCGCAGCCACAGGACGACGGCGCACTCGCGGACGGCGATGTAGAAGCTCAGGTTGGGGCCGAGGGGCGGGGCGAAGCTCGTGGGGGCGACCGACTCCGAGGTCCAGTCGCGCAGCGGGTCGCCGACGGGCGGGCCCTTGAGCAGCGCGACCGCCGAGGCGATGGAGTCGGTGAGCAGGCGCAGCGCCGAGGAGAGCGAGTGCGCGTCGGGCGCGCGGGCCTCGGCGTGCGAGAGGACGAGGGCGAGCAGGTCGATGGACTCGGTGAGGCGGATGTGCAGATCCTCGAGCGCGGGGACGGGGATGTCGTGGGCGGGCGCGAGCGTGAGCGTCTGCGGCGGCATCATGCGGAGCTGCAGCCCGAGGCTCTGAGGGGAGGGGGGCATCAGCATGCGAGAGACAATGTAGGCAAAAGGGGAGGCTGGAGGATGTGGGGGCGTACCCCTTTGACGATGCGCGTCCCGACGCGGGTGATGGTTCCTTTAACCTTCTCGTTGCGCGGCGTGCTCATAACCAGCGTGCTGCCGGGCTCAGCCGGCGCGAGGAGCGCGTAGCACCCCTCGAGGCCGAGCTTGAGCTCGCGGCAGGCGGCGATGGTCCTCCTCGCGATCCATTCCAGCTCTCTGTCCTAGAAGCATTGATGAGCGCGGTCCGAACCCCGGGATGCTGGACGACGACGACGACGACGACGACGACGACGAAGCCGTGGGAAAGCAAGACGTACTTGGGCCTGCTTGGCCTTGGACTCGAGCTCGGTCGGCGTGACGGGAGGCCAGATGTCGAACGACATGATTGCTTCAGCGAAGAATGCCAGGGCACGCGGTCCGGGCAGCCATCTCAATCCTGAAGCCTGTTCGGACGAGTTGTTTGTGTGCAAGCTCAGTGAATTCCGTACTCGTACGAGTAATCCGGCGATGAAGATGGACAAGGCACTGGAGGTGAGGGTGACGTCTGGATGTGGCTGATGCTCGTCGCGGTCAAGGATGGTGCTTCGTCAGATCCCCGCCGCTGTGGCGTTGCCTGTCTTCCGTACCTGCAGGTGAGAAATAGGAAGTGCCTGAAATTAGGTAAATTATACTATATAGAGGAAAGGATTCCCCTGTATATAGAGATAGGCCTTATAGGCCTTATCTACCTAGTCTAATGTAGAATAACTATTATCCCTTTAACTAATAAAATCCTTTAATAATTCCTTTACTAAATAAAAGCTATTCTTAGTAATAAAATATTATTATTCTTCTTTTCTTAATATAATTAATATAATAAAGCTATAAAGCTTTTTAAAAAGCCTTTTATTAAAAAGTATATTATTAGTCTCTCTTAAGGAGATTATATTACTATAATTAATTATATTCTAAATATCAGGGGATAGGAGAGATAGAAGGCTAGATTAGCCAGATTAGCCAGATTAGCTAGATTAAAACTAGGATAAAAGCCTTTTTAGGCCTAGCTTAGCAGATGTTAGAGACAGGTGATAAAGGTGAGTGCTAGGGCGTGCGTAGGGTAGATAAAGGCAGATTACTATAGTGTTAAGTTCTAGGAGAGTAAGAAGTTTAGGGTATAGGATAATAATATATTAATCTTTAGCCTTCTTTTAAATTCTTAGAGCCTTACCTTCTTTTTATACTAATACTTAGATCTATAAAAAGTCTTTACTATAAATATACTAGTACCTTATTCTATCCCTTAATAGTCTGCCCCCCCTTTCTTATAACCTTATCCCTAAGGTCTATATATCTACCTAGTTCCCCCCTTCTCCTACTCTAATATACCTATCCTTTATCCTTCCTACAGGTTTCCTTTATAATCACTGCGTTAGTCTAATATAGGTGCTAGCGCCTCTTTGCCTTAGGGCCTTATTACCTTACGCTATTAGGCCTCCTAGCGCCTTTATTTTATTCCTCCCTAGGGCCCTTATTTTCCTTTCTTCTTTCTTCCTTTATTATTATTATTATTAATATTATTAAGAATAGCTGCCTTACTCTATCGCTACCTCCCTTCCTATTAGTTCTTTATTTCTATATACTTCCCTTACTTTTCTTTAATTAATTCCTAGCTTACTAATCTATTCTCTATTATAGGCTTTATAAATTCCTATTAATAGCTTCTAAATTCTATTATAGTAAGGACCTAATCTAATACTAAAGTAGTAAAGGTAGTTATAGCTATACCTATAGCTATATAAAATACTTACTACTCTAATAATTTATTAGGTCCTACCTTTAATCTTATTACTAAGTTAAGTAATAATAATTCTAATAATAATAATAATACTAATATATTATAAGTTATTCTTAATATTATTATAAGTTTATAGCTAACTTAAGGCTAGTTAAGAGATTCTTTATTACTATTACTTTAATATCTTAATAAAATAGTATCTTTAAGCCTTAATATTTAATAAGCTTTTTACTATATTAAGCTATTACTTTAATAGTTATAGTATATTTTTTATCTTACTTTTATATATTATAATTAACCTATATAATAGCTAAGAGCTTTAAGTATACTTATTATAAAAAAGGAAAGAAATTCTATAGTAAAATACCTTATAATTTCTATACTTTAGTAAAATATTTTAACTAAAAGGCTTATTAGTTAATACCTTACTATATATATTCTTTATCTTTTTTATTACTTTACTACTAATTTATTTTATTATAAAACTATATTATATATCTTTAGTATTTTAGTTAAAAGGCTTTAAATATCTTTAAAAAGAAATATAATAAGGCTATAAAAAAGAGTAAAAAAAAGGTAAAAGAGTAGTATAAATACTATATTTTTATTATTAAAGAGGCTAAGTTAGTAATCCTTATAGACCTTACTAACTTTACTTATATACTAATAGAGATTTATTAGACTAAGTATAATATAAGTTTTTTCTTTTACCTTATATCTTTACTACTAACTTATAGTATTTTAAGAAAATTTCCTTAAAAAAAAATATTACTAATACCTTACTAATATATAGCTTTAGTTTTATAATTAATTTATAAGACTTATAAAAGCGCTAATACTAAAGAGAACTACTTAATTATTACTTACTTTAGTAATAAGAATTAACTTTTTTTATTAAGTCTCTACTAGGTTCTTAGGGTAATACTATATTCTTATAGTATACTTAAGGTAATATATTATTACTACTAATATTAACCTTTTTTTTCTTTTTTTTTTTAATTTTTTAAGTTTTTTTTTTATAATACTATTATATTAAAAAAAGGTACTAAGTACTTTACTATATTTATATAAGTAGTTTAATTTATTTATTATTATAATAAGTTATATTTTATAACCTTTTTTATTTTTTTTTATATTTAACTTAGTCTTTCTTTTTAAAGGTTACTTTATATTTATTTAATACCTCTTTTATAATAAAGTTACTATATATTTACTATATATTCTTTTTATTAAAGAACCTTTTTTACTTAATTAAGTATTAATAGCGTTAGCCTTTATAATAGTAGCTTATAATTTACTTTACTTTAAAAGTCTTATTAATATAAAAGGGGTAATTTATTAGCTTTAAAGAGGTACTTTTATAATAGCTATATAGCTTAAGGTTTAATATATAGAAAATATTATAGATTTTTATAAATATTAAAAGTTAAAGCTAAAAAGTAAGGCTACTTATTCTAATAGCTTTTTTAATTTAATATAATCTTATATACTTTTTTACTAGCTTTTTACTAAGTTATTAAAGGTTTAGGTACTTTATAGAAATTAAGATTTAATTATTAATATAAAATTTTAGCTTTTCTCTTTTTTTATTATATTATTACTTATAGTCCTTTTAAGTAATTACTAAGAAGGTTATTATTACTTTATAAGTAATAAGTAAATCCTTTACTTACTCTTTTATATTTATAAATAATAGCTTTATAATATTAATATTTTCTTTTAGTACTTATAGATAATATTTATATAAAAGGTATATAAGTATCTTATTACTTTCTAAGTATATAGTATTATTATAAGTAAACTAGGCTATAAAGAGGTTATCTGCCTAATTTAGCTAATCTTTATTATAAAAGGTTTTAAAGTAATATTTAATTAGCTAATTTTAGCGCTCTATCTAGCTATTAGTCTATAAATAGAAGGCTATACTAAGTTACTATTTAATTATAAAAGAGAAGTAAAAACTTTATTAAAATTAACTTATAAAGACTAAACTTTAGTTTATAATAATTCCCTTAAGGAAACTATAATATATATAAATATAGTTATAAAAAAAGGTTATAAGTCTATTACTAGTAATTTACTTATAAGTAATAATATAAATAATATACTTTATAAATCTATTTATAATAACTAAGATTATATTAAATATATAATTATAACCTTTACTTTTTAGTAAGTTTATAATAAAGTTTATTAAGATTTCTTTAAATAGTTATATTAGTATTAGTAATATTACTAACTTACTATAAAGTTAATAATACCTTAGCTTTATTAGTTAATAATTAATATATATAAATATATATTACTTAATATCTTACTTTATATCTTTTTAGTAATACTAATATATAATTACTTATAAAATATAACTAACTTTTTAGTACTTTATTAAAAGGTTATTATAAAGTAATATTAAGATTTCTATTCTTATATTTACTAATATAAAGATTCCTTTTTTAAAGTAAACTAGCTAATTTTTTTTAGCTACTTATTTATATCTTTTCTTACTATTTATAATATTACCTTTAACTTTACTATTTATAAAAATAATATCTTATTTTTATACTTAGTATAAAGCCTTTATTAAAAAAGTAAGACTAACTTATATTATTATAGTATCTTTATAGTATATATCTTATAAAGCTTACTATTCTTTATTTAGCCTTTTACTTTACTTTATAATACTAAATCTTTACTAAAAGTAGTTTACTTATCTTATAAGTAATACTAACTTAGTAAAGAGAAAAACACTAAGTATAACCTAAGTATCTTTATAGTAAATATCTTATAAAGTAATAAGGTTAGAGTTCTTTCCTTAACCTATAGGTTACTCTTTTACTTAGTTTAAAAAAGAATTCTTATACTTTACTCTTTTAGTAAATTTACCTTTAAAATACTAAAGAAACTTTAATAAGTTACTTTACCTTTTCTTAAAAATTTCCTTTTTATTCTTTAGGTTAAGCTATCTTAATAATCTATTTACTAGATTAACCTTTTTTAGCTAGTATTTAATCTTAAAATTAAATAAAGCTAATTAATCTAAGGCTATAACTTACTTTATTAAAAGCTTTATTTTCCTTATAAAGTAACTATAGTTTAAGTAATTTATAATAACCTAGTATAAAAGGATTATACTAATTATAAATCTTAATATATTTATCTAGACTTTTATTAGCGCTATTAGTTTAAAATAGGCTAGAACAGGTTCTTCTTTAAATTACCTTTTAAGCTTATTAAATACTTTAACTTTATAGATACTTAGCTAGAAGTTTCCCTTAGGTTTACCTTTTAAGAGGTTTATTAATAATACTATAATTTTACTATAGTTCTTAATAAATTATTAGTAAAATCCTATAAATCTAAGGAATAATATAATATTATAGGCACTATAAGGTAATAGTTACTCTAATATAGTCTTAATATATTCTTTTTTTATATAGATTTTTTCTAAAGATATAATAAAACTAAGGTATAATACTATATTAATATTAAATTTATATTTTATAAGGTTTATATATAAACCTTTTTTTAAAAGTTTATTTAGGATTTTATAAATATATTATATATATACTTTAAGGTTATTACTATATATTAGAATATTATTAAAGTAAATAATATAAGTAAAATTAATTAAGCTATATAGAATATTATTAATATATTCTTAAAAGGTTATTAGTATATTAGTAAGGCTAAAGGGTATAATATAATATTTAAAATAACTATATTAATAGTAAAATACTATCTTTTACTTATCTCCTTTATAAATATATATCTAGTAATATATATTGTTTAAGTTTAGCTTTATAAATACTTTTACTCTCTTAAAGTAATTAAAGATTTCTAGGATTAAAGGTAATAAGGCTTTATTTTTATATATTATCTAGTTTAATATTTTAAAGTTAATATAAAAATATAGCTTTTTCTTTTTCTTAAGTATAAATAATACTAAGGCTTTATAAGGACTTATTAATCTTTTAATCTACTCTTTTTTTATAATATTATTAAAGTATTTATAAAAAGCTTTTAGTTCTTTTATAATAAAAGAGTAAATAAGTTTTTATAGTATTTTTAAGCCTTTAGTTAGATTAATTATATATATTCTACCTATAAAGCGTTCTAGTTTAATAGCTTTTTTCTTATTAAAGACTTTTATATACTCTATATATTTTAATAAAAAGCTTATAATATTTTTATAAGTATTTTAATTTTTTAAGCTTATTTCTTTATTTAAAATAGTAATAATCTTTATAGTCTTATAATTTCTTATAAAGTTTTATATTTATAAAGGTAATATAAAGAAGTAAAGAGTTTTTTTTTAAAAAAAGTAGTTTTATTTATTATCTTTTTATCTAATTCTTAGGTTTATCTTTTTAAACTAAAGAAGGCTTAAAATTATATTATCTATAATATTTACTATTATATAGTTAAAGAGTAGTCTTTTTACTATACTTTAATTATTTTTAAACTTAAATAGTTTAAAGGTCTTTTTATATATATAAAGTAAAAAGTCTTTTACTATTATATTAATATAAGGCTTAAAAAGTAATAGTATATTCTTAGTAACTTTCTTACTTACTAATATTACTTTATTCTTTAAGTTAAAGAGTATATTTATAGTAACCTATTAGTTACTTATTTAAATATAAGCTAGTCTAATTATAGTAATATTAAAGCTTATATATCCTTAAGTATAATATAATTTACTAATAAGCTTATTATTTAGCTTTATAAGTACTAAAAGGCTTTTAAAAAAAGGTTATTATTAGTTTACTAATTAGTTATAAAGTAAGATAATATACTAATTACTACTATAAAAGGTATAATTTAAGGCTAAGTATTAAGTCTTATAATATAGCCTTTTATACTTATAGTATATAAGTTAGAATAAGAGGTTATTATAATATAAGAATTATAAGTTCTTTATATAAGGTTAAGTAAGTAAAGTATATAAAGCTATAAAAGAACCTAGTATTAGTAAAGTTAGTAAAACTTTTAATATTTTTAAAAGAGTCTTTATAATAATTCCTTATTATTTTATTTATTATTAAGTTAAAAAGACTTTATTACTAAAAATCTATATATAAATATCCTTTTAAAAGTATTAGATAAAGCTATAAATCTTATAAATAAGTAGTAATAGCTTTAAAAGTTTACTTTTAATAACTTTATATTAGTCTAAGAATACTTAGAATTTTATACTTATAAGTTAAAAAAGGCTTATTAGCTATATATATATATTAAAGTAATAAGTAAGCCTATTACTAATACTATTCTTAAGTTATATTTAAAAAACTACTTAAGTAATATTTTAAATCTATTCTTTATATTCTAATTTAAGGTAAATATTTTATTTACTATATATATTTTATAAAAAAAAGGCTATTATAAAGATAACTTAAGTTATATTATCTTTAAAGCTTTTTAGCTAAATATAAAAGTATAACTTTAGTACTATAAAAAAGATTTAAAGTTTAGTCTAAGACTTTCTTTTATATTTTATAATAGATAATAGTATTAGCCTTAAAGGTTTCTTACTATAAAAGTACTTTAGTTCTAAGGTAAATAACTTTACTTTTAATAACTATATTAGTATTAATCTTATTAATAAGTCTTTACTTTTTTTAAAGGCTATAAAGTAATCTTTTTTTACTTAAATTTAAAGTAACTTTCTTATATATAAAATATAAAGATTTAGCTCTTACTTAGTAAGATTATTAAGAAATATTAAAGCTAATTAGGTTAAAGGTAAGGTATTAGTAGTTAGGTTTAGTATTACTAAGGAATCTTATATTAAAGCTTTTAATATCTAAGATTAAGCTACTTTTATATTATTATTATATATTTTAAGTCAAGGTATTATATTTAAGTTATTATTAAAATAAGATCTACTTTAGGTCTAGTATATTACCTCTTAGTAGTTAACCTTATCTTAATTAAAAGTATTAAAAAAAGATTAAACTATTAAAGATAAGTAATAAAAGTAAGTATTAGAGTATATATAAAGTAGATAAAGGTAGATTACTATAGTATTAAGTTTTAGAAAAGTAAGAAGTTTAAGGTATAAGATAATAATATATTAATCTCTAGCTTTCTTTTAAATTCTTAAAGCCTTACCTCCTTCTTATACTAATACCTAGATCTATAAAGGGTCTTTGCTATAAATATACTAATACCTTATTCTATCCCTTAATAATTAGCTTATAATAAGGCTTAATAATATAGACTTATAAGTTAAGGATTAGGCTTTACTTATAGAGTTAGTTTATATCTTTAATACCTTTAATACTAAGGATAAGCGTTATTTTCTATATATTCTTACACTAAGGCTTTCTTATAGCTACTTAGATAGTAAGGATATTATTATTCTTAACTATTACCTTAATAATAGTATTTTCTTCTTTACTAAAAATATCTTAGATATTAACTCTTTTAATAATAACCTATTATACCCTTTAATATATTATTACACTAGGTCTAAATATAACCTTAACCTATCTATCCTTTATAGCTATTTTCTTTATATTCTTTTTAAATATAATAACTATATCTTTACTTTAAAGCTAATATATAGTTATAGTAGTTCTAGCTTTATCCTTTCTAATAGCTTAGTTTATAGCCTTCTTAATCTTTATTAGTAAATATTAATAGTAATTATTTATAATAGTTAGCCCTTTAATTAAAACCTTTTACTTATAGTAAGCTAGTATTTACTAAGCTACTCTTACTATTATTAGGTTCTAGGCTAATCTTATAGTAACTACTACCTAACTCTATACCTTTATTAATAGCTTATCTTATTTTACTTACTTAACTACCTATTAGATTATTTTCTAGATAAGTATATTAGTTATAGCTTAAGCTTATAATATAACCTTATTAATAAAAGAATATATAACCTTTTACACTTTAAAGAGTAAAAAGTCCTTTAAAACTATTATATATATAGTAGTAAATACCTTCTATTTATAGTTTTTAAATTCTAAGTTATTATTTATCCTTAGCTTAGCTTTAGCCTAGCCTTAAGGCTTAGGTAATTATTACTATTATATTTACTAAATAGCCTTTATAAGGTTATTCTTAGTAAGAATTTTTTAGCCTTTATATAAAGGCACTTTTAGGCTTTTTAAACTAGTTATATTAATATCTGCTAATATATCTATACCTATACCTTTACTATAGGATTAATATAGTACTAATATAAGGTCCTTTTAGCCCTAAGGAATTTAATTCTATTATTTATTTTTACTTTTAAGTATTATATAAGTATAAGGGGGCGATTTTTATAACTCACGGCTATCTAATAAAAGATAATTATATCTTTTAATAAGTAGCTTAAATAAATAAGCTTCTTTAATAAAGATAGGCTTTTAAGATCCTTAATCCTTATAGCTTATATTAGAAATAAAAAGTACCTAAAATTAGGTAAATTATACTATATAAAGGAAAGGATTCCCCTGTATATAGAGATAGGCCTTATAGGCCTTATCTACCTAGTCTAGTGCAGAACAACTATGATCCCTTAAACCAATCAGATCCCCTAATAAGGTAGGGCTGTCGGAAGATTAGATAAGCCGCGGCAGCCTGCCTCGGACTTCAGTGCATGGCTGCTACTTCTCCGTAGATGGCTCCCGCTTGAAGGAATCACTATGAGCTTGATATTACGAGTCGATCCTTTCTCTGAATGGCCTTAAGCAGGCCGTCTAGCATCTTGCCTCATTCGCACGCGCGGGGATCGACAAGTACACAAGCGGAGAACGACCGGCACTCCGTGGCAGAAAACATCACTGAATACACGCAATAACAGAAACATCCCGAGAGATACAGGCATCACCATTTCCGGCCAGACGAGAATAAGATGGTCCCGATTTTGCCATCCTGGTTCCAGAGCCAATTTCATGTATCGTCGTTCTTCCAGGCGCCCATCGCAAACTTCAAGCAGCGTACTCCGTATCATAACAAAGATGGCCCGCTTGCTCTTAAAGCATGCGATGCACCTCCCCGAGGTCACTTTTTCCCCGCCCGCTCAGGCCCCGCTCAGACTCAATTTGAAGGGGTATCCCTGTCCATCGACGGAGTCCTCGCCATTGGCGAAGATGCCGTCAATGTAGATGTCGATAGGCGGAACGGGACGCCGGGCAGCGGATCAAACAGGGAGGCTTCTGGGTACTGTGTGGGGAGTGCTCTGAAGGCGATCTTTCCCATTCCTGGAATGAGAAGCCGGCAGATTGGGTGCCCTGGGACATTGGGTTCGCCTGCAGCTAGGGAAAGGCCAAGGGCGCCGAAGGCTACAGTTTCTCAACTGGGATGATGGCCCAGTAGCCGTGCTTCAGGTCGAACTTGCAGTAACTCTCGATGCGCGGGTCCGCTAGACGCTTGTGGTGGTCTGCCAACAGGGCAATGTTCGATGGTAGAAGCTCTTTCTCGTGAGAGTCATTGATTGTCAGATTCTGCTCAGCCCACGAGTCGGACTCGTCCTTGGGGACGACAACTGGAGCGGCATTTCATTGGGCCATCCAGCCGTTGGCGGCGACTGTCTGTTGATACATGTCGGCACCGACTCCTCCAACAGGCGTCAGGTGGTAAGCATTCTGGGAAAAGAAACGGTCAGCAGATGTCGATGATCAAAGTTGGAATTGGAACATCCCAAGAGCGAGGCTTTGTGCCATCCTGGGGGGTTGCATCTCTTCCCAAAGCAGCAAGCGGGTGCAGAGAAACAACATGCTAAAGAGGAATAAGCATGAAGAGGTACCTACCATGAAGGACAGTTTCCACGTGCAATTCAAAATGCACTGGAATAATTTCCTTCTAGCTCACACCATAAAGAGAGGTCCGTCCTAAGCAAGGCTCCAAGAAAGACGAGACGGCCGCCTTCTCAACTTCTTTTCGGGAGTCGATGATCCTTTGCGAGCGTCGAGCGATGTCCCCTGCGGCTCTGAGGCTGTCCGCATTCATGGAGCCCTGGCTGACAGACTCGTGAAGCAGCTCCTGGTCCCTCACAATGGTAAACACAAGGTACCCGGCAACGGTAATATACTTCGCATCGCAAATGCAGGCAGCAATCTCTTCCTACCTGTGAAGGGGATAGCGGTGGTCGATGACCACTCGAATCTTGTCTTGACATTTATCCGGGGCCAGACCACGAAGTTGGGAGCCGCCGATGAGCTGGGCGTAATAGGGAATTGCATTCGACCAGTGGCCAAAAAAGGTTCCAGGATTTCCTTAATGCACTTCCTGTCCTTGGAGCTGACCGGATACATTTTGCCGGCGAGATTCCTCTTTTCCCAGCCGTTCATCAGGGGAAGACGCATTTATTCCTCCCAAGGGACCGAAGGGGACTCTCAGGAGCTCCCGTTCCCCGGCCCGTTGACGCCTTGACGACTGTCCTGGACTCGGACCACCCCGCTGTCGACGATGCTGCCGTGCTTCTGATCCTTCCGCGGGTGTGGGCGCGACGGGCGGTTGAGGCAGAGGCAGGAAAGTCACCGACGCCGAGGGGATGCCATCAGTGGGGGACCTCCAGTAAGCCGATGGGACGGACGGGACTTGAGGCCAGCGATGGGTGATGTCCGCATCCCGAGGGGCAACCCAGATTGGAGGGCCATGACGTCCGGGACCGGTTTGTGGGGGGCAACCACAGGCGTCTCGGGATCAACGAAATTGAGGATATCGGGATCGACGCCATAGTTGTGGACCAGGAACTGTCTGGACCAAGAGGCGACTTCTTCGAGGAGGGGGATAGTAGTCGGACTGCAACAAGTCAACTTCCGTCTCAACAGAATCTCGACGGGTTTGCCGGGCTTTCAGGCGATAGAGCGATGAGGCCCGGAGGAACGCATCATATGGCGCAGGCCACTCCTCAGTGAATGTCACTTAAGAGCCCACAGAAAAGGGAGCAAAAGACTTACTTACTCCACAATTATTCTTGGCACTATTTAGATGCCAATTCGAGAGATGAACCTTCAAAATGAATGCATTGTATCATCCAGCAAGGCGGTAACATTTAAATATCCCAACGGAAGGAAAACCCATGAGGGGCAGCAGGATCGTCCCCGCGTCAATATAAAGTCTGCACGAAACAAAGGTTGCAAGACAGATCGTCTCGATCTTCATGCAAGATAGGGACCGGGAAGCTGAAACAAATTGTCAACACCAATTCGCTGGCAAATAGAAGAATCATTACCTTCTCATAACTTTCGTTGTAGCGACGACAATGAAGACACGAGGTGGTGTCAGATAATTGACAATTGATGTGCAAAGGCACAATTTTGCCTTTCTCAAATGCCCAAGCGCTTCTCATGCTCCTCTTCGGCTCGTCACTACTTTGCGTGGGAGGCGTGGTGTAACGAGGCACGACATCAACTACAAAAAGAAGGGCCACGATAGCTGACGGTATCAACTACACCAAGGTCATAATCATCTGCATTGTGTCTGAGGAGAAGAGGCCAGGCTAGGCTTCCAAGGTGGGCTGGGACGGTGATGATGGCATCGGGTGTTGAACACGTGATGTAGAGATGATGGGGACTACGGACCCCGAGCCCTGACACGTCTGCAGGAACTCTATCAAGAGTCGTATCAGAGTTCTGTTGGCATATGTCTCTCAGGCGAGTGTTTTGATTGGGACGTTTCTATGTTAGAGCCGCCGAAGCGGAAGACCCAACCCCGCCGGGGGTACGGCGGTGGAGCTGCTTTTGAGCTCGACGCGAGCTAGGAGTCGACTTCTAGTCTGCCCCGCGGGTGGGCGTCAAGGCGTTCTTCCTGCGGCGGCGGGAGGTCGACACAGTGGCGGGGGAGGACGATGAGGGAGTGTTCCCGGACTGAGCTGCGACACGCCGGGACGGACGGTTAGCAGCAGGCGGAGGAAGGTCCTCCACCACAACGTGGCTGTCGTCGACGACGACGACATTCGGGTCACGACGGTCCCGCTCCGGACGAGGCCCGTTGGACCTCTTCAAGTTTGGACCGAATTCGGTCCAATCCTATCTCCTGGAGCCTGACTCTCATTCGAAGTTGATCTCGCTCAGTCTGGAGCTGAGCAATCCCGCCTTGAACGGAGGCGAGGGAAGAAGACAGAATCGTTAGTCCGATCGTGTTGAGGTGGTGAAGAGGGTCTGCGATGGCGGATGAAAAACATACGGCATTATGTGGCACCGGCTGAATGAGCGACGCAAAATGCTGGACGCGACGCGTCACCATGGTCCGGTATGCTTGCGGATGGTCCTACCAAAATATCAGCAAAGGCGTCAAGGAAAAGCAGTGGAAACACTCACGCCACGCAACCGTTTGGCACCACTAATTTTCGACGCCACCAAAATTCCGGTAGTACCCCATCAGGCCAAGACCTTGCTCCAGAGCTCTCAATATTGTCGGCGTGGCCCGATCTCGAAAGGCCTTTGTCTTTTCCGCGGTGTTCAAGCCTAGGGGGGACACGTAATGCCATGATACTTGAGCATTCATATTTCTGGGAGGTCGAAAGCGAGGGATCCGAAGAAACCTGTCGATAGAAAGCAAGGAACCCAAAGGAACCCGCCGATAGAAAGCAAGGAACCCGAAGGAACCCGCCGATAAGAGCAAGGAGGTCAACACATAAGACGGCCTAGCATGAGCAGATAGATGATCTCTGTAGCTGATCACGATGAAAGATCGAGATGGAAGAGGGCGAGAGAAGAGGGAACGAGAAGATCAATTTATATTGAAAGCTGGCGCGTCGATGAGGGTCCCTGCTCTTTGATCGAATGTTCCTGCCATAAAACTGCCTCATCGCTTCAAAGCGCCGTTTGAACGTTCGAACGGAGCTTCCTTCCCATCTCAACGCCGAGTCTTCCCGTATCCGGAACCATTGCGAGCTTCACGAGTCGTCAGAGGAAGGGACGATTGACTCATCATGGCAGGTGCAGGCATGTCCGGGTGCTCCCTGTCTCACTTACTTCGTACACGATGGACCCTTCCTGCACTCAACAAGTGGGTGTGCGGGTTGCGTCACGTGGCCCACTGGAGCCTCGATCCACCTCTCTGAGTGGCAGGGCAGTCGCGATCTTCAAGTCCACGCACCCTCAATTGATTGAGGCTCAAGAACCAAAAGCGCATCGTGCATATTCTCAATTCCTGACCCCGCGACGAGGATACCACAGTCATTGATCCATTCGTTCATTCTGCCAATACCTATTCTCGCCCACACCACAGCCAAGATGGCAGACCCAGCGCCATCACAATCACAGCCCCCCCGACCTGCGCAACAAAAGCTTCCTCCCCTCCCCCAAGGCAAGTCATCCACCACCCATCCGAACATCCCCATGAGACCACCCGCGGCTCATAATCTCTACTAACGCGCATCTTCAATCCTTTCCCCCCTCCTCAGGCGCCAAACTCCGCAAACGCCCCCTCATCCGCCGCCAGATCCCCGCATCCTCCAAATCCTCCACCATCTACGTCTCCTCCCGCTCGCCCTTCATGTCCATCGTCAAGCGCGCGCAGAAGCTTCTCGACAAGTCCCTGCGCAGCACGGCCGCCGCGCCGCGCAACGCAACGCTGCACTCGCGCGTCGCGGCCCTCGAGCGCGGCGCCGGCTCCGGCTCCGGCCCCGGTACCACGCAGGGCGGGACCGTCGTGCGCGTGCTGGCGACGGGCAAGGCCATCGAGCGCGCGGTCCATGCCGCGAGCTGGTTCGAGCAGCGCGGGGACTGCGCGGTCGAGATGCGGACGATGACGACGGCCACGGTGGACGACGTGACGGTCGCCGGGGACGATGATTGCTTTGGGGCCGAGGACGAGAGTAGGTTGAGGAAGTTGAGCGTCTTGGAGATCTGCATCAGCTTGAAGTAGGGCGTCGGCCTGCTTGGAACCGGTCTGAAATCACTGATCTACATGGTCATTAAGGAGAAAGGGCCTTCGGATCCAACATCGAGCACGGCGACCATCAGGGCTTTTTAGGTCACACAGACACCAACCGAGCTGGACCTGGATTTCCCAGAGAAAAAAAATACGCCTTCAATTTTCGCTATGCAGCCTGCAAATACTTCCTCCTTCCAAAAATGCGATTCGACGGCCATGAACTCTGAATCGGCGGCGATGGAAAAGATAAACAACAGTTGAAACCCAAAACTCCTCGCTCCCCTGAAAAAAAAAACAAGACAATATGCTGGCCATCATCCATCATATGGCAACGTCGGCGGTTAGGTTAGGTCAAGCGATAGGCACTGGGTTTGTCTCGTCAGCGAGAAATTCAGTGGACGAAGAAAGAAAGAAAGAGGGGGCAGCATACTCGATGATAAGCTCCTCGCCATGCCACACGCCGCTCGCGACCCAGAGCCCGCAGTTCACAAACTCGGCGTATCGCTTGTCGGGGGTCTTGACCGTCGCGAACGTGCGAAAGCCATACTGGCGCGGGTCGATGTTGTCCTTGGACTCTCGCGCATCGAGCAGCGTGTCCAGGACGTTGCACGGGCCGGAGAGGGAGCCACGCGTGCGCATCTCGAGGATGGCTGGTGGTTGGTCCGTGGTCTGCAAGACGAAGGCGCCTTCGAGGATGCGAATCGGCCGGACGCCGCGTGCCTGGCCGAGGTCATATCCGCCTGCCTGATTTATTTGTCAGCTCCTGAAGCCTTCTTTTTGTACGGAGTACTCCGTTTGCCGTGATTTGTACTCCGTATTTCCGCTTCGGAAAACACCGGCTTGCGAGGAGCGCAGGGGAAGAAGAGCCGTTAACATACCATTACACGCCCATGTCCAAATGAGCCGGACCACATGCCCCCCTTGATGGTGGTGATCTCCTTTTTCACGCGGTTCTCGATTTTGGAGGGTTCTGGGTTCAGGGCGACGGCGACGCGGAAGTCGAACTCGAGGGTGGGCATGGGGAACGCCACCGACGGACAGGGAAAATGATCCAAGGCTCGCTTGCACGACTCCTCCACGCTTCTGCAACCGACGCAAGGAATCATCAGCCTCTAGTAGTTTTTTTTTTTTTTGGGGTAGATGAAGATGTTGTTGCGAGGCCTCGTAGTTGATTTACCCCCATCGACCAGGACTCACCTGCTGGTGTCCGACCTGCTGTCGCTGTTGTCGTCCTGTGGCAGGAATTTCTGCGGGAACCGCTGTAGAAGCTCGTGTTGAAACGGCGAGTTCGCCATATCGGCGGGTGCTGCCGCCGTCATCTGGAGCGACAAGGTCTCTGTCTGGGTCGCCATTGTACTCGTACAGGTACTCGTAACAGTATTGATCTGGAATTCGTCTTCTTAAATCGTCCTTTCGCGCACACTCCCACTCGACGTGATTTCGCTGTTGAAGATTTCGAAGTCGCTCTCTTCAAGTTTTTCTTGATCTTGAGGAGGGAAGAAAGGGAGCCAGTCGTCTAATAAAGCCCTGCGCGCTGCAAGCTCGAGGCGCACCGCGAGACTAAAATGCACCGAAGACGCAGGATCGCCTTTTCCCTTGATTTGATTTGTAAAGCAGCCAAGGCCCCGGCGCCGATCCGGATTTGAGATTACGAATCGTTGCAAAACGCACGGCGGGGGAGCGGGTCGATGGGCTGGGGCGGCAGGCGATCGGGGTTTTCGTGGGTGATCGCTAGTACTTCCGTAGTACTCCTTCTGACTCGAGTTGTGAGAGCGCCGAAGGATTTCAATGCAAACTCCGCTGCGGCGCGATCAATCTATCAATACATCAACAATGAGCTAGCGTATACTGTTTGCGACGACAACACACACAGAAATGTACGGAGCAAGGAAAGCAATGAAGAGAAAAAAAAAAGTGAAGGCTTTTGCCGACTTATATGAAGCCAGCCCCGCGGCCAGGGCAAATGCATCCATGACTCTCAGGATGCAATCTCCACGAGGCCCCTGTCCCTGCCTCGGCAGCGTGGGCTCTGGAGCTGCCGGGCCAGAGCGGGCACCCTCGTGTGCCGAACAAGGCAATTCTTGAGAAGACTTGAAAGTGGACACTGCCACGCGAAGGGCCATTGCCGTGCGAGGAGCTGAGATACGGAGTACTCCGTACGGAGTTTCCCGAACTCCGTGGGAGGCCAGGGCCGGCGGGTTTACGAGGACGGTTGGGGCTCCTGATTGGGCTCGCTGCTGACGGAGACCGGGCTGCAGATTCGGTGCGGCGGTACGGAGTACTCGCAGGGGCGCCTTAGGTCCGGCGGCAGGGGGTGGGAGCCAGATGTCTTGGGCCAACACGGCAGATGAGCTGCAGCGGAGATGGAGAGGAGAGGTTGAATCGGATGAGGATGATGCTGATGATGATTAGAATTATTTTTGTTATTTTGATTTGCGAGACCTTTGTAAGAGCTCCGGTCATACTCCGTACTTGCCGTCATTACTACTTAGGAGGTAGTACTCCGTACTTCCACCATCAACGGAAAGCTCTCCGTAGCACCTTCCGAGCTCACTCGCCTGGAAAGAGCATGCCAGCTCGAGGACAGCTCGAGGCAGGCACGGCGCAAAGCCCGGGCCGCTCTTAGTCATCCCCCGTCTTCGCCCTGACTAACAGGCCAACAACGCCAGTGCCTGCAAGTTCCAACCACCTGGCACCGCACTAGGCATCGGCGGACGCGGACCTTCCCATCCCTTCGGGAACCGAGCCTCCTCGCGCAACTACGACGCCCGTCACCCCGACCAGCCAATCGGACCTTCCTCTGTCTCGGGCCCATCACAGATCCATTCCCGGCTCCCAGAAGCTGCCACCCCATCTCTCCCTCCAGTCATGCATAAGGAAGCATCGCGAGTCATGCCCCGTCCCAGAGTCATGCCACCAAGTGCCTCTTAATCTCCATGACTCGTCGGATCATGAATGCATCAATGTGCCCTCCATTGGCATCGCTGGTCCTACCGGTATACGAAGGCCTCTCCCGCGCTGACATCTCGGCACAATGAATTGATTCATACTACTCCGTAGTACTCCATAGATTGGCAATCAATTGTCAAGCCGGGACCGGCCTCTACCTAGCGCCTACCCCAGAATATGAATATATTGAGGTAGCAGTCGTAATCCGTACACGCCCCAAAGCGTCATCTTCCAATCCCTCTCATTCGTCCGGAACTTGCCCTGCCTTTCAACCTCACCCGGCCCCTCAGCCCTACCAAGCAGACCTCCTCCTCTTCAGGCATCCACATCCACATCCATACATATCCATCGAACATACATACAGATCATCGCACAGGCCTCGAAATCTTGCATGCGCAGCGCAAGTACGGAGTAGTACTCGTAAAATCACGGGGGCAGGACCTGTCTCACTCCCCCACGCAGACGCAGTCAGATCCCGGTCGAGCTTAGGTTCTGGAAGCTGGGCCCGTACTCGTCCTCGTACATACATACATACCGGTAAGTCCGCAAGTCTCACTCCCCATCTCCGAGCCACGAGGCGCGCCCACGAGCATGTGTGGGGTGGTGTTGTGTCTCACGGCATACATGTATGCGGGGCCCGAAGCACAACGCTCGATCGTTACTCTGGAGAGATCTGCGCTCTGCATCAGACATGATTCATCTCTCGACCCCGCAAGGACAGGCAATTTTCTTTCGGCCGCCCTGACCGCAAGAGCAATCGACATCTCGCAGGTCTGCATGTTCGTCTGTCCGTCCGTCTTTCTGAACCACAATTGGAAACATCAAGCCCATGCTCGAAAGGAATCTGCGGAAGAGCCTCAATTAGGGGCTGGAATAGAGAAGACCTTTGTTGCCGAGCGAATGAATCATCGGTGGCCAGCGCATCAATGCAACCAGTAGTGCTCATTCCTCTTCATCACTCAAACAATCCGAGCTCAGGTATCAAAAGTTGTATTTAGAAGCAGCTAAGTAACAGGAAGAAAAGGAGGTACGATCCTCCAAGTGGTGGTAAAAAAGAAAAGATACCCGTCGTCGGGAAAGCCACATCCTCCGGAGCAGGCCGGAAGACCCCAACCGGTCCCGGCAGATGAACAATCCCACGACCTAAACCAAGAATCGAAGAAGCCAACAGGTTCAAAGCCGGCCAGTTGGACAGTGGTCGTAAATCTCGCATCAAATTCGTCACGTTTTTCTTTTTGTCTTTTTTTATGGCTTTGCCTTTGAACAAGAATATCTCAATAAGTACCGTCGAGAAGAGAAATTTGGAACAGATATTGAAAGAAGTCGGGTCCGATGGCGCGGGACCCTTCGCGACTCAGAGCTTATAGCGACACGCTGACGCTCGGCTTGCCCTGGGGCTGGAGCACGTTCTGGGCGTACTGGCCTCCGACGTTTCCTGGAATCCGAGAGTTAGAGCCGCACGCAGGTCAGGGGTTCAGGGAATACATACCGGGAGGACCGTAGTTGCAGTATGTGATGACCGAGGGGTACCCGAGGACGCTACCGGCAGGGCACCGCAACGAAGCACAGCCGACGGTCTTGCTGCCCTTCCAGACAACTTGGGTGTAGTGGCCGGTCTTCTCGAAGTTGACGTCCGCGGGGGGGTTGGCCTGGCCGTAGCCGTGGAAGTCGCCGATCTCGCCGTTGTACCACTGGTTGGAGACGGCAAAAGTACCGAGCTTGTTCACCCAGCCGCTGATGTCGGCAGTCGAGCCATAGGCGGCGAGGTTCTGTCCGTACGCGACGGGGCCCTCGTTCCTGTTGGCATCGTCAATACCGCATTGCATGCGGGGGATCCAAGTGGGGGTGGGGAAGCCTTACATGTAGTGCTGGAAGTGGCAACGCTGGGCCGAGATCTTGGCGTACGAGGCCAGGGTGTTATCCCACACGAGGGCCGGGGCAGAGTTGTTTGCTCGGTGAATGTTGTGGTGTTGGAGCATCAGCTCTTGGTAAGTGAGTTCGCCATCCGCGGACGTCGCAGAGACCTCGGCGTCGGGAGACGAGACTTGAGATGGGGCAGCAGCAGCGGGCTGGGGGGCCGCGGCGTGAGCCCCGACAGGGACAAGAGGGGCAGCAGGCTGGGCAGGCTGGGCAGGCGGAGCAGGCTGAGCAGGCTGAGCAGGCTGGACGGGCTGAACAGGCTGGACAGGTTGGGCGGGTGCAGAAGGCTGGGCAGCGACAGGCTTAACAGTGGGAGAAGGCTTAGCAGGTGAAGGAGGCTTGGCAGGCGAGGGAGTGGGTGAGGGACGGGAAGAGTGAGACTGGGGCTCGGGTTGAGGCTTGGGGGGAGGTTGAGCGTGAGACTGGGACGGCGACGGGGACGGCGACGGAGAGGGGGACGGGGAGGAGGGCAGGGCAGCAAGAACCTGAGGCTTTTGAGGTGCGGGCACGGCAGGAGTGGGAGTAGGAGGCTCATAGTCAGCGGTGACGGTGAGGGTCACAATTTCGGTGACCCATTTGACGTTGGCTTCCCGTCGCTCAAGGGGCTTGGCCGTGGCCAGGAGGGCGCCGGTGGCAACCAGAAGAGTCGAGGACTTCATTTTCGGCGGTGTTCAAAACGGGCTTTCGGAGCTGAGAAGATTATGATCGGCGCGGTGGATGATGATGATGATGCGAATTCGATGCTGTGGAATCCTGGAGGACGATCAGCAACAGCTTTATAGAGTTGTGAGATCTGAAGCCATGATGTCCTTCGTGGACGTGTTCCAGAAAGTTGCACGCGAGCCTCATCGCGTATGACATCGGCCACGAAACAAATCACCCCTAAGCGGAAGGTCTCAAGCCCAATGCATCGCTGGGGCAAATGCAGACCTGCCAATCTGGGATCTCTGGTGTGGGGAATGATGCAGGCTGTAGTACTCGTAGAGACCAGCATCATCGCAATGCGTCAAGGCCTGGCAAGGTGGACTGAGACATTGTGTGCCTCCCCTGGTCGCGTATAGACGAGAGGCCGATTTTTTTTTCTTCCGCTCCGAGCGCCCTTGCATGGGAGCCTCGGAGAGCAGTCAAGGTTTCACGAGGCTCGAGGCTCGAGAATTGAGGCGCGAGGCTCGAGAGCAGAGGAGCAGGCAACGGGGCAAGTTTCGGGCATAAGGCGGTGGGCGCGACTCGGTGATGTTGGCCTCGGGGGTTGCAGCGATGGATCATTGCAGACGTCACCGAGCACAGACCGGGCACCCGCTTGGACAGGCTCGCTTCGACAAGGCTTTCCGAAAACAGAGGAAAAAACTTGCTGCCTACCTTTGAGTCAAATTGACGTTGGATTAGGAGCAACGCTGCGTGGTTGTGATTGTGATGGGACGGGCGAGAATGAGCAGTTGGGTTGGCCTGTAGTACGAGTTTGATGGCGACGGTGTTGTCAATGGAGTCGTCGTCGTTGCCGTTGTTGTCGACACCGATGATGTGTCTGATTGTCCACGGGCTATTGTGATCAATTAGAATGGGACCCGAGTCTGTGATGAAAAGACGGTGATGGATTGCGCTGCTGTGAGGTGGCGATGTGAAATGCTCGATGATATGTCTGGGAGGGAGACCAACACGTTATGTGTGATGCAATCACGGGCCTTTGCGAAGCAGAAGTGAACTGCAGTACTAGTATCTTCTGGTCGAAAGGGCAGGTCTTCAAAGTCGTCTGAGACAATGATGTGTCTGGCAGCGGGAGTATGTAGGTAGGAGGACGAGAATTGATACGATCAACGCATCGGCTGGGCCCGTGGGAGGAAAAGGAGTGGATAGAGTGAGACTCAGAGAAAAGAAAGTGGCGAGGCTCGACTCGATCGAGCGTTGGAAGGAACAGCGTCGAACGTGTTGGTGCGAGGAGAAAATAAGCAAAAAAAAAGAGAGGGTGGGAAAAGCAAGAAAAGAAAGCAAAAAGCGGACGAGCGGAGGTTCGAATAGAATATGAGAGGAAGAGAGAGAAAGAAAGAGGGGGGGGGGGGGATACTGAGGAACAAAGGCGATGGCGAGGCCAATGGGGGACCTCTCGACTCAGTGAAGAAAGTGTCAAGACCCCGAGATAGCTCCTCCTTCATTTGTTTCACCCGGTGAGCCGTGGAAGGCGCACCCCACATAGGCCCGGCTCAGGTATATTGGATGCGCACTTCCCCTGAGAAAATACCTTTCCAGAACGGAGTGCTCGAGCGATTGACACGGAGAACGGAGAACGGAGAACGGAGGGAAATTGCCTTTCTCAACCTGAGAAGATCGGCCCCTGACAGATGCACGAGGAGGTACGGAGTACTACGTACTACCACTCGGAGTACTCGTACGAGTAGATCCTGCGATTGACACACGGAAAAGTCCGTACGGAGCCCTCCCTACTACCCCGTATTGACGTGATCAGATAAATGAGCAGTAAATTTGAGAGACCCGCATCACCAAGGGTGGATATGAGCAAGATGCATTGATCAATCAGATGAACGAGCCTCTGGGCCACGGTGTACCGCCTGGCTGGGAATTGGAACTGCCCTCTAGACGCGATGCCTGGTGGCCCCTTCCCCTTGATTGGAGCACTCACCTTGAGGCAGGAGCAGACGCACCCGCCGTTGACATGCACCTTGTTGAGCTGGCACGCACGGACGACCTGTACCAAGAGGTACAAGCTTCAAATCGCCCCTGTGATTTTCGACGACGCCGTGACAGCCTCTTCTTCACTCGCCTGATCTTGTGAGAGTCAAGGTGAGGAGCTCGAGGATCCCGCTGCTCTCGTGGCGCCGCCTTCGCAGCACTGCTACCTGATTGTGGGGCCGTGTACTCCGTACTCCGTATGCGTTGTCAGAGGTACCTGTACTGTCGACCTCGCAGGAAGGCTGGCAGGCCCAACAAAAAAGTAGAGCTTCATTCAGGCAGGCACGACGAGCTTTCATGTTCACGGTGGAGCAGGCGCCAGCCATTGCTCGGTCGTGGTGAACAAGGACAGCTTTCACATCACAAGTGATACAAGACGGGCTCTGTGCGCGCCCTTCCCGTCGAACCGTCTCCGCCCAGGAGCGCGGGTGCGACAATCAGAAACGGTGGAATCTCGCCATCGGGCAGCCTGTGCAATCTTCACTACAGGGTATCCAAACAACGACGATGGCGACGCGTGTGAGAATCGTCAAGAGCGAGGAGAATCGCAGGTCCCAGGTGCGAGTCGGTACGAGTCAGGACTCAGCAGCTCTCCCATCCAATGAGATGCTCCCGCCGAAATGGCAAGTGCGTGCCCCTGAAGATGGAGGCCGGTGCCTTGCAGCGTGGTGGCGCACCCCGAGGGGCCGCCTCCCAGCCAATCATCTGCCGCGCTCGGCCCACCCCGGCCCGGGTCCCATCAAATAAGCTACAACGGCGCTGCGCGGGCCTCGACCATCTGAAACCGCCCTCGCGGCGCCGTTCCCCGGGGGGGGGGGGGGGTTTTTTTTTCTCTCGTTCCAGCCGGCCAGCACCAGCG
>NQYS01000008.1:671092-690386 GCA_003055955.1 Escovopsis sp. AC
GGGGGGGGGCTTTTCTTTTCTCTCGTTCCAGCCGGCCAGCACCAGCGATCAACCATCTCGACAGCTCGTCTCTCAAATGTTGGACGCAGCCAGAACAAGACTCATAAGACTCATAAGAGTCGCTGCTCGACCACCGCAGACGGCATCAATCAAGGCTCACGGACTCCCGGCCCATCGACATGACATAACCGCGAGGCCATCTCGAGCTTCCAAGAGATCCGCAATCGACGACAATCCCGCCAATCGATCAATGTCTCATATCGCGCCGACCGCTGCGTGGCATCCACAGATCCCATCTAGGGAACCCCCGCCGTACATACTAGGTAATTACTCATCACCATCACCGGCTGCGGAAGAAAGAAGACCCACAAGTTGATCAAATGGAACGGCGGCCTCCACACCTTCCGGCGTTGGGGATATATGAGGCCGAGTCTCAGATGATCGATGGTCAAGAGATGCCAACAGCCATACACATGAGAGATGCCTGCTGGCCACGGACCCAACAGGGAGCCAGACTTTTCTCCATCACTCGGCGGCCGGCTGGACATGTGAAGGCTAACAGCGCGTGGTACTGGAGATTTCTCGCCCCTTGCTAGGGACTCTGCAGATCCCTGGAGGGGGCGAAACCACGACTGTCGCGGGCTCACGCCCTGTGCCCTGTTGGCCCTGTACGGTATGGAGCACCATAGCACTGAAAGGCCTCGAACTCTCGAGCTTGAGGCTTTTGTCCCGATACGCAGGAAAGGAAAGGAAAAGAAAAGAAGAGAAAGGGAAGGGAAAAAAAAAAACTGACCTTCAAAGGGGGCGACCAGCCTAGCTGACGTGATCTCAAAAGTTCACGCTCCGTGCGGGCATCTCATGATGCTACTCCGTACTGGCATCCTCTCTCGGTCGGGGTCGCAGACAAAGCTCTGTTCTTCGCAAAGGTATCGCCCTTCGCAGTACTCCGTAAAGTTGATCAAGTTTGGATAGAGAGAGGAGATGTTCTCGGGGAAGCTCAGCGAATATCTCCAGACTCTGCACTTCGTACTCCGTACGGAGTACAGGCAGGTCGCATCGAGAGATTGGGCGACGCGGGCGCGAACCTATCCAGGCATTCCATCGCCTGACCTTCAGTCACTCACCGTCACCGAATGTCTAGGTTCGCCATGAATTCTCCTCTCCTTCTGCTTGCTGCAGGTGCTGCAAAGGTGAGGTGCGTGGGTGGAGGAGGAGAAAAGCAGGAGGCCGCGGCCAGGAGATGGGCTGACGAAGTGAATGACTTTTGCCACTTCACAGTCTCACGGTCTCCGGGAAGGCTGGGATATCATCATCTTTCGGTGAGGGTCAAGTCTTCCGGAGTCTCTGGCCAAAGCTGCAGGCCCTGTATCTGCGTTGATCCGATATCCGTCGTCCAAAGTTGAATTGACGATAAGGGAAGAGAAAGGAGCGCATTTCTTCCGAAAACATGCAGAAAGCCTTCTTTTGCCTGAGCAGAATTTTGTAAAAGTCTTCAAACGAGGTCAATCTTGTTTTGAGGAGTCATCAATGTCTCACTGCTCCGATCAGACACCTAGCGTCGGGCAAGCCGTTGAGGAGATCTGTTGCAGCCCGCATGCTTGTGCCAAAGGGTCCGAGGTTTGAATTCTACAGCTCCCCTGGAGTCTGGACTGCCTCGTCACCTATCTCCGTACGGAGTACGGAGTAGAATTAGCGTATTGTCATCTCGTCACAAGAAGGGCGACTCACCGAACCCATTTCCCATCCATCCCCTTGTTGCTGCCTGTACTCTGCACCGGCAGCATGATGCCTAGACGTTTCGAGCTCGTTTTGTATCGAGTCCTTGTTTGTCTTTCCCCCATACAGTAACACCGAGTCTGCACTCCCGAAACCACACCCGTCTCACCTGGAGACCGCCACGGCGCATCATACATCGGAAGGCTCGACGCTCTTCGAAAAGGACAAGATGGAAAAAAAAAAGTCAATTGTTGTTCTCATTCATTGACAATGTACATCTCACATCGCTCGGCCCTCTCTCTCTTTCTCTATCCTCCCTTTACTGCTGCGCACGGCTCGAGAAGGGCTTGCCGTCGCTGGGCAAGATCCGCGCATCCGCAAAGATCTGCTTCGGTCGCAACTCCACGGGGACGACGTTGGTCGGCTGGTCGGGGATCTTCTTCTCGAGTTTCTGCGCGCGGATACCAGAGCGCATCAGCATCGCCCACCCCTCGCCAGACGAAAGAGCCACAGCCCGGGAGAAACCCAAAGAGCGGAAGAGGAGGGTTGAAAACGTACCAGGTTCTCGTAGACGCACTTGTTGAGCTTCCACTCGGCGGGGCGGCATTGCCAGAGCTGCTGATTCCGCTCGTCGAGGCACTCCCAGTGCTTCCGAAACTCGGCGAGGCAGTGCGTGTTGATATCCTTGAGCCTGTTTTATTTTAGTTCCCTGCGTATCAGCCGTGACTGTCGAGCCTCTTCCTCATCTCGCTGCTCGAGAAGACGTCCTCTGTGGGGGCGGGGGGATTATGAGTCGGGGTGCCTCGGTCCACGTACACGCTCTGGGCGCAGCGAGTGACCCGTCGCCCCTCCTTCAGGCAGTTGAGCTCGCCCTGCCCCGGGTTCTCCGTCTTGCACTGCATGTAGTCATCGTTGTAGTCGCGACACCGGGCGCCGATGAAGAAGGACGCGGAGAGCAGGGGCGCGGAGCTCGCGCCGATCTCCTGGACCTTGGGGATGTCCTCGGGGAGAGGGGTCGTGTCGATGAGGACCTGCTGGTGGAACCTGGCGAGGCGTCAGTCCTGTCCATCCGTTGTCGCCGCCGAGCGGGACGCTGATCCCCGCGGCTCGCATCATGCGCCACCGCATCGCGGGGGCCGGCGGCGTGTTGAGGCAGAGGTCGCATCACGCCGGGGAGGATGATCGAGGGGAGGGACGTACTGGGGTCGTCGGGTCGCCATTGTGGTCGGAGGCTCTTGAGGCTTCAATGTCCCTTCGTTTTCGAGGTTGAGGTCGGGGTACGGACTCCGGAGTACGTGAGCCGCCTTGGAGGTTCAACTTCAGCCTGCGGCCCAATTGAAAGTCCGCGATTGGCCGTGGCCAATCAGGTGGCTGGATTGGGGCGAGCCTGTCCCAGCCTTGCGAATCTCGCACAGGACGACGATGCCGATCAGGATCGCCCTGGCGGTCTTCACGAGTGATGATTCGGCTCAAAAAAAGGAACCTAATTGATGCTGTCAACCGAGAGATTCCATTTTGGTCTCTGGAAGGGCCATTACACCGAGATTCGACAATCATTGCATGAGTCCTGGTGTCTTCGCATCAAGATTGGCACCCGGCATAGGCAAGAAAGTCACATAGCAGTTCCCTCCATTGGCCGCATTCACGAACCACGAGGAGTCAAGAAGAAGATCATCATATTCGAAAGAAATCTGGATGATTTAAAGGTGATTGGCAAGCATTATTCTGAATCACACGTAGACTTCTCATTCACGGCCTGTGCAAGAAGAAATTTGCAGGCGTGGTGGAAGATCCAGTGATGATCGGAGGGGTACGTACCGCGAGGAACGCTGCGGCACCGCTTTTGCGTCTGAAGCGCGATTGAGCAGCAATTTTATGCTGGCAGAAAGACAACAAAGTCGACAAGCAACAACACCGTCCATCTCTTCTCGCAACCATCCCCCCTGAGCGATCAGCATAGCATAGCAAAGGCGCTTGGAACGAGTTGATCTACAAACGAGCTTCGCGACGGAGAATCCAGTAATACGAAAAGAGCTTTACAATCTGCCGCAGAGAGGCCCATCTCAGCCATCTCTCTCTCTCTCTCTCTCTCTCTCTCTTTTTCCGGCAAAGACCCAAGGCCTCCATTCCCCCCGCTTCTGACCTCGAGCCCGCCCCTTCGCCATGTCGCTGTTTGGGCAGACCAAGACCGTCGGGTCTGGCAGCCTCTTCGGTCCATCACAGCCCTCCCAGCCGGCGCAACAGGCTCCCACGGCGAGCGGCGTCTTCGGCCAGACCCTGGGCGGCGCGAACACGCAGGCGCCGGCCTTGGGGACCTCCCTGATCGCGCCGCAGCAGCAGACACAACAGATCCCTCCCCTGTCGCAGTCACAAGCCCAGCTGTCGAGCTCGTTGTGGCAGCCGGGCCAGGAGACGCCGCGTAAGTGCCCTTCCCCCTCACTGATACACACGTTGCTTTCGCGACACCCTTTGTCGGCTGACCTGAACTGCTGCTGCTGCTGCTGCTTCTGCCAGACCAAAAACCGATACTCGAACAGATGAAGCTCGTGACGGAGAAGTGGGACCCCGCGAGCCCCAGCTGCGCCTTCAAGCACTACTTCTACAACAAGGTCGACGAGTCGCAGATCCCGTTCTACAAGCCGCAGCCGTACGAGGACCCGCGCGAGTGGGAGGAGGCGCTCCAGAACAAGCCGGCCCCCGGGTTCATGCCCGTGCTGTGCGCGGGGTACACGGGCGTCGCGGACCGGCTCAAGACGCAGAAGCGCGCCATCTCCGAGTTCAACACCAGGCTGCACCAGGTCAACGGCTGCCTCGACGCCCTGCTGCAGCGGCACGAGCTGGAGACGGAGACGAGGGCGCTGGCTGCGCGGAGGCGCCAGACGATGCTGAGCAACAGGTGTCTGGCGCTGGCGGCGCGGGTGCAGATCCTGCGGAACCGCGGGTACGCGCTGAGCGGGGACGAGGACGAACTCAAGAGCCGGCTCCAGAGCCTGGAGCGGGAGGTGCAGGACCCCGCCGTGGGGGCGAGGGAGGAGGAGCTGTGGAGCAGGCTGATCGTGCTGAGGGGATACTCGGAGCGGCTGAACAAGGAGATGGACAAGTCCGCCGCGGTGGATGGCGAGGGGCTGGACGAGGAGACGCAGGCAAAGGCCAAGAAGGTAGGTGGAAGAAACCCCCCCCCCCCCAAAAAAAAAAAAAAAAAAAACCCTCCTTCTTTCTCTTTTCCCCTTTTCCCCTCAAAGGAAGCGCAATTCAGGAGACTCACGTCGTCGTTGCAGGTCATGGAGGACTACGAGAAGCAGCTTCAGTACCTCAAAAAGGAATTGGAGACATTAGGCAGCGATTTCCAGGATTGGGAGAAGAGCAAGGCGCCCCAGGCGAGGACTCGATAAATCGAAGCCGGATGAGGGGGATATTGCCTGGGTGCAACACGCCCATTCATTCGTGCAGCGACCGGCGAGGCCTCCTTGGAACCACGCAAATTCTTTTGGTCGTGTGTGCGTCCATCCGTGGATTGCAAGGGGATGGAGAAATTTCAAGGGAGCATCTAGAGCACAGGTCTCAAGAGGTGGCGAGGGATAGCGGAGGCTCGGAGGAGATCCATTGCGACTCGAGGCCTCATTCCTGGATAGACGTATATCATGGCCCTTTTATTGTACAAGGAATAGAAAGAAGGTTGGATCATGGCCTCTTCATGAGATCAGACGATTTGCTCCTCTTTCGAAAAGCATGCTATTCTTTCTTGCTTCTGTAAATTGGCCCTCCCGACACTGGTCTGGATTGTGGCATGTCTATACGAATGGAGAAAGCGCGTAAGTCGCGGGAGTATCTGGAGAAGTCGTCGACCGAGGAGGCTCTAGAAGATCCTGCTGATCATGTCGATGGCGAAGGGAGCTGCTCCGGTCACTCGTCAGCCACAGGGCAGCGACATTCCCAAGATCCGATTTTTTTTTTTTCATTCTTTCGCAGGCACGTACAGAGGTAGAGCATGACGGCCGTGGCGGCGACCTGCTGGACGGTGAAGGTGGCCTCGGCCTCCATGGCGCGGATCTCCTCGGGAGACTGCTGCGGGGGGGCGACTGCTCGAGGGGATTGCCCCCGGATGTTAGCCAGCCGATACAGGTTGAGGTAGTAATAGTAGTGGTGGTGGTGGTAGTAGCATCACGACGAAGCTGGGAGCATCGCGATGCGCCGAAGACAGCGACCGCGGTGGGAGGGTTGTGCCCGACGCGCGAGGGGAGGAAGAGCGTGCGGGCTTCTGGGTCATGCGTACATCCTCCAAACATGGCGACGGAGCTTGTTGATTACACCTGGTACAGGATACTGCGTCGTGGGGGAGCGAATCGTTCGAGGTCTCGGGACCGATGATGCACGAAAGAAGCAAGCCTTCTGCCGGGCTGCGCTGCGTTTGTTCTTTGCTCGGCACGGGACTATGAGTATTACGTAAAACGAGGGCGATCTCGGCCGTCGGAAAAGCGTCGACTTGCTGCTGCTCAAGGTACGAGTACCTACTGTGAATGGAATGCTGCTGCTATAAGATGGTGATTCTGGCCTAAAGATTTTTTTTTCTTCGGCGCAAGCCACGAATACTCGTATGAATACCTCATCAATTGATCAATCAATCCATTGATCAATTCTGGCCAACCGGAGAATATCGATAGATTGCCCATGGATGCTCGGAAGACCTGCTGACCTCGCGAGGTGCCCACTGTCCACCGCGCACTGCCGATATCGTTCGACGCATCTGCAAAGGCCGCTGCAGGCCGCTGCAATTGAAGCACTGGCTCGTCGCTGCATGCCGAGATACATAGACGGGACTTTGATCCGTTCGTCCGTCCATCCATCCATCCATCCATGCCACCATCACCGGCGGCTCGTTGGGCGCTGATCCATTCTCATTCAACGCTCGGCTATTCACGAAGGTACTAATGTAAAGGCTGCCCCAGCACGTGTAGGGACCTGCATCCCACTGCCCAGTGATCAGATCTACA
The DNA here is from genome assembly GCA_003055955.1 of Escovopsis sp. AC. Taxonomy (NCBI): domain Eukaryota; kingdom Fungi; phylum Ascomycota; class Sordariomycetes; order Hypocreales; family Hypocreaceae; genus Escovopsis; species Escovopsis sp. AC. Next base: position 677,800 of record NQYS01000008.1, read on the forward strand.
TACTAGTACAGAGTACTCGTACGAGATACTACCCCGACTGGAGGAGAGCCGCCAAGATGCTAGCCCGCACTGGGTTAGGAGCCGTCTCTCAATGGCACGATCCGCTCTCCATGGCACGGTTTTTCAGAGCTCGATTTTTTTTTTTTTGGTGCAAGCCTTGCGCACTATCATGGTGCAAATCGAGGGAAAGAGGTGAGGAGAACGGAGTGATGAGGGACAGAATACCTCCAGCTCCAATCAATCAATCAATTGATTGATGTATCCGCTTATCAGACTTGCTTGATTGGGAAACTCGGTTGGCACTCGTCCAGGCAGGAAAGGTCGACCTGCGCTTGTGATCACCTGTTGGAGGAGTAGGTACGGACTCAGTACAGAGGTATCGTATCATTGGGAGTGGTCGCCGTAGTGGTAGTAGTGGCGAGCGCAAATATCTTCATATATTCATCTTCACCTTGTCTCCTCTTCTCCTTTTTTCCCTCTCCTTCTCCCGTTGATTTCGACCTCAGGCTCTCGTTCGTCCCCTTTCGCTAGTATACCTCTCTTCAGTGGCCATCATGACGGTCAAGCTGTGAGACCAGCTCCTGCCTCTTGTTACCCGTCACTACCCGCCCTTGCTCCTTCTCCTTACTTCTGCCCCCTCATTCTTTCCTTCGCCCCCTTCAAGTCGATCCGAGCCCCTCCCTTCAACTTGAGATCTACAGGTACTACCTACCTCTACTAGGTCTGAGTACCTCTTTCTTTCCCTTCAAAGAGGCCATCGGCGATAACCTCATCTGGACAATTCCTCATTGCTGCTCGTGAACATCTTTTCGGCAAGCGTTCGACAAGCCTCCGACCTTGTCGCGAGCATCCGGCAATGGCTTCCAAATTCCTGATTGCCCGAGCCGCTTCTCTTCGCCACCCCTCCACCGCTTCCTGGGCTCGTCAAGCCGCTTTGACGACCAGAGCCAGCGCCAATGGCAGCCTCAATAATGCCTCTGGATCTCTCCTCTGCCGGTCCACGCTTCACACCACCTCGGAGACACTCGACCATGCTCGCCATGGCGGCACTCCGATGAGGTCAGACGCCTTCCGAAACGATCCCGTTTACGACGAGATGAGGAAGATCCGGGGAGAGCACAAGCTTCCGTGGAAGGACTTCAGCGCTCGACACATCGGTCCTAGGGATGACGAGATCCACGAGATGCTCAAGACCCTCGGCCCCGGCGCAGAGACCCTCGACGGCTTCATCTCCCAGGTCATTCCTGCCGATGTCATGGACCCCCCCAAGAAGACTGTCTCATCTCGAGTATACAGCGAGTCTGGAATCGCCAAGGCCTTCAAGGCCATCAACGCCGACAACGACATCAAGACATGGATGAACGGCGGTGGCTACTACCCCGTCGACGTCCCCCCCGTCATCAAGAGAAACGTCCTCGAGAACCCGGCCTGGTACACCAGCTACACCCCTTACCAGCCCGAGATCAGCCAGGGCCGACTCGAGTCCTTGCTCAACTTCCAGACCATGGTCTCCGACCTGACGGGGCTCCCCGTCTCCAACGCCAGTCTTCTCGACGAGGGCACCGCTGCCGCCGAGGCCATGACCATGTCTCTCAACAGTCTCCCCGCCGCCAGGGCCAAGAGACCCGGCAAGACCTATGTCGTCTCCCACCTCGTGCACGAGTCTACCATTCGCGTCATGTACGGTCGTTCCGAGGGTTTCGGCATCCACATCGAGGTCATGGACCTGTCCGCCCCGGATGCCTCCCAGAAGATCAAAGACCTCGGCCACGACTTGATCGGCGTCATGGTCCAGTATCCCGACACCAACGGAGGCGTTGCCGATTTCCGCGAGCTCGCGAACCTCGTCCACGAGCAAGGATCGCTGCTTAGCGCTGCCACCGATCTCTCCAACTTGACCATCTTGACGCCCCCGGGCGAGTGGGGTGCGGACATTGCCTTTGGAAATGCCCAACGGTTTGGTGTTCCCCTTGGATTCGGCGGCCCCCACGCCGCCTTCATGGCTGTCCGGGACGCCAGCAAGAGACGCATGCCCGGACGTCTGGTTGGCGTGTCAAAGGATCGGCTGGGCCGCCCAGCCCTCCGACTGGCCCTCCAGACCAGAGAGCAGCACATCCGAAGAGAAAAGGCCACCAGCAACGTCTGCACCGCTCAGGCTCTCCTGGCCAACATGTCTGCCATGTACGCTGTCTACCACGGACCCGAGCAACTGAGGGAGATGGCCATCAACAACCTCCGACAGGCTCGGATGATCCAGGCTGCGGCGGCGCACTACGGCTTGAAGGTCTCTACCGCCTCTGTCGACCCCAACGGCCGCGTTCTCTCAGACACTGTCACGATTTCCCTCGACGCCCCCGTCGTCTGCCGCGCACTGAGGCGAGAACTCTCCGACCAAGGCATCAGCAGCGGCAAGAGCTCATCGCCCAACGAGGTCACTCTTGCTGTTGCGACAAACTTCACCCTCAAGATTTTCGTTCGCCTTGTCCAGGCGTTCCGCGCTGTGGCTTTCACCAATCACGGCGACGTCAGCCTCGACGTCGCCTCCAAATGCTGGAAGAAGAGCTTCGAGATGTCGTCCGAAGAGATCCTGCAGAGTCTGCCCGAAACCGTGAGACGTACCTCCAAGTTCCTCACGCATCCCGTCTTCAACTCGCACCACAGCGAGACTGAGATGCTTCGCTACATCCACCACCTGCAATCCAAGGATCTGTCCCTCGTCCACTCCATGATCCCTCTCGGGTCCTGTACCATGAAGCTCAACGGGACGAATCAGATGGAGCTTATCGGCCACGACATGATGTCCAACATCCACCCGCACGCGCCTCTGACTTCCGTCAAGGGATACGAGCGGCTCTTCGAGATCACGTCTAGTCAGCTTGCCGTCCTCACTGGGATGGATGCCGTCTCGCTGCAGCCCAACTCCGGCGCCCAGGGAGAGTTTGCCGGTCTCCGAGCGATCCGCAAGTTTCACGAGCAGCAGCCCGGGCCGAAGCGAGATATCTGCCTGATTCCCGTCTCCGCCCACGGTACCAACCCGGCGTCTGCGGCCATGGCCGGCATGCGAGTCGTGCCTATCAAGTGCGACACTGCCACTGGGAACCTGGACCTGGTGGACCTCGAGGCCAAGTGCAAGAAGCATGCCTCTGAGCTCGGTGCCATCATGATCACCTACCCCAGCACCTATGGTGTGTTCGAGCCTCAGGTGCGCAAGGTCTGTGAGATTGTTCACGAGCATGGCGGCCTCGTCTACATGGACGGTGCAAACATGAATGCCCAGATCGGTCTCACGTCTCCCGGCGCTCTGGGTGCCGACGTCTGCCACTTGAACTTGCACAAGACTTTCTGCATCCCCCACGGTGGTGGCGGCCCAGGAATTGGACCGATCTGCGTCAAGAGCCACCTGGCGCCCTACCTCCCTCACAAGAGCACTCAGACGCCGGTGGCCAGCGCTAGCTTTGGCAGCGCGAGCATCGTCCCCATCAGCTGGGCCTACATCTCTACCATGGGCGACGAGGGCCTCGTCAAGGCCACCAAGGTCGCCTTGCTCAATGCCAATTATCTCCTGACCCGCCTCAAGGATCACTTCCCCATTCTCTACACGAATGACCAGGGGCGATGCGCCCACGAGTTTATCATCGACGCCCGGCCCTTCTCCAAGTCCGCCGGCGTCGAGGCCTTGGACATTGCGAAGCGATTGCAGGATTACGGTTTCCACGCCCCGACCATGAGCTGGCCCGTCCCCAACACCCTCATGATTGAGCCGACGGAGAGCGAGAGCAAGGAGGAGCTTGACAGATTTGTCGATGCCATGATCAGCATCCGCCAGGAGATCCGCGAGGTCGAGGAGGGCAAGCAGCCCCGTGAGCGCAACGTCCTGAAGAATGCGCCCCATCCCCAGATCGATGTCATTGTTGGCGATGGGGAAGGCAAGTGGGAGCGATCATACACGCGCGAGAAGGCTGCGTACCCCCTGCCCTACCTCATGGAGAAGAAATTCTGGCCGTCTGTTGGACGTGTAGATGACAGTAAGTCTGAGGCAGTCAAATGAGTATCTGGGAGAGCCACGTTTGCTAACAAATTTACAGCATACGGCGATACCAACCTGTTTTGCACCTGCCCTCCCGTTGAGGACACGACCGAGTCCGCCTAGATCTCCAGTGATCAATCATTTTAGAGACATCTTGTTGCAAGCTACACGACGAAGATTCGACAGCAACAACACCAACTCATGAGCAATACCCGGGCTGCAGCGTTTTCTTGCAGTCCCGCCACAAATTTCCTTTGAGCATCATCCTGCTTTTCTTGCATTTGGCATAGACGCCTTTCTTTGTTTTTGTTTTACATCTTCCTTGAGACTTAACTCTCACAGATTACGATTGATGACGGATTGGGAAGAGACGAGTGGCATGGACATTTCAACATTTCAGCATTTCAACATGGTTCGCTACAGAATCGGCGCATAGACAAAACGTAGAAAAGGAGTACAATACATGAAGGGGCTTTGATTTCAACACTGGAAGCCATGAAGGCTAGACGCGTTTTTTTTTCCCTCATTCCAGTTTACAAAGACTTTACAATTGAAAGAAGACACTGGGGGCACTGTTTCTGTGCTGGGAATACTTAAAGCCCTTCAGCTTCGCAGCCATTTGATATTGATGAGAGGCTTATTAGAAGAAGAGTAGCGCAACGCCGAGACCGTCATGACCTTGTCATATAGAGTCTGCAAAGACTCGGTGTTGTAATGAGCGTCGCCCTCCTTGCCCGGAAAAGGTTGAATTGTTCGCAACTCTACTACTATTGATGCAAGCCCAGCTCCAAACGCCAAATCTTCTTTGTAACCCAAGATGCCGCATGCCCGCTTCCCGCCCGATATGTTGAATGTGGAATGAATGAACCCCGTGCAATGATGCCGATACAAACCATCTAGAGGTCCTTGGTCGCGTCGAGGGCGACGGCCTGCTGCAGGTTCGCGCCGGCGGCGGCCTCGGCGGCGGCCCTGTCGCCGGCGCGCTTGCGCAGGACGTTCTCGATGAAGGCCTCGCCGGCCTTGTACGAGGAGCGCACGAGGGGCCCGCTGGCGCAGTAGAGGAAGCCGAGGTCGAGGGCGCGTTGGCGCCACTTGTCGAACTCGTCGGGGGTGATGTACTTCTCGACCTTGAGGTGGAGCTTTGTCGGGCGCATGTACTGGCCGAAGGTGACGACGTCGACGTCGTTCTTTCGGAGTTCTGTGAGGGAAGAAAAAGAAAAAAAGAGTTAGCATCGCGTCACTTTCTTGTTTCGTTTCTTCCAAGTATGCAGGATATCGAAAAGGGACGGAGGCTGTTACCCTTCAAGGCGTCCATGACCTCGTGCTCCTGCTCGCCGAGGCCGAGCATGATGCTCGTCTTGGTGATGATGTTGTCCTTGCCCCTGACGTCCTTGACGTGCCTGAGGACGCTGAGGCTCTGGCGGAAGGTGGCCCTGCGGTCGCGCACGTACGGCGTGAGGGCCTCGACGGTCTCGACGTTGTGGGCGTAGACGTCGAGGCCGCTGTCGGCGACGATTTTGACCATGTCGAGGTCGCCGCGAAAGTCGCCGGTGAGGGCCTCGACGAGCAGCGAGGGCTTCTTGTGCTTGATCCTGCGGATCGTCTCCGCGAAGTGGCGCGCGCCGCCGTCGGCGAGGTCGTCCCTGTCGACGCTGGTGAGGACGACGTAGCCGAGCCCCCAGCGGGCGAGCGCCTCGGCCGTGTTTTCGGGCTCGTGCGGGTCGAGCGGCGGCGGGCGGCGGCTCGTCTTGACGCTGCAGAAGCGGCAGCCGCGCGTGCACGTGTCGCCCATGAGCATGATGGTCGCCGTCGCGGCGCTGCGGTCCGAGCCGCCCCAGCACTCGGAGATGTTGGGGCAGCGCGCCTCCTCGCACACCGTGTGCAGCCCGAGCCCGCGCAGGTCCTTCTTGATCTTGCGGTAGTTGGCGTCGCTGGCGCTGCCGGCGCCCGCGGACGGCATGGGCGTCTTGAGCCACTCGGGCAGCCGCGTGATGGTCCTCTTGCGGCCCGCGGGGCCGACCTCGGCGGTGCGCAGCGCGTACGCCTCGCCGGTCGCGAGCGGCTCCTGCGCCCCGCCGACGAAGTCGGAGAAGGGAGCCACGGTGGTGTCCTTGAAGTATGTCTTGGGGCGCGACCGCCGGGTCTCGGGCGCCGCGGGCGCGGTGGTCGGCGACGGCGACGGTGACGATGATGTGGGCGGGGACGGGCCGGGGACAGTGGCGAGAGCTCGTGCGACGATTGCGGCGGCGGACGGGTGCAGCGCCCTGCGCACGGGCGCGCGGGCTCTCATCAGCGAGGGCGCGATGGAGGCCATGCCTGATTCTCCTGCCAATGGGTCGGTCGTGGAGGATGTGACTCTCTCGGTTGTGGTTGAGGATGAGCTGGACAACCTGGTGCAGCAACAGGCTTGGAAATACGGAGTACGAGTAGAGCGAGCTCCGGAGTCAAATTCTACGCCAATGGCCAATGGCCAATCGGCCGCGCTTGCTTATCGCTGGGCCCCTGGCAAATCGGGAAGCCGATAGCATCCGCGCTCGGGCGACGATAGCCGATAGCCGATAATGAGCCGTGCCTGCATCCACAGTGCGGGGTCACGGTGTGCAGAAACTCTTCGCACGAAAGCGCTTGTCCCCGCGGGGCGCACAATTTTCTCAGTGACCAATCAGATGCGACTCGCAACAAGCAGGGCAAATTGGATCCCACGCGCTCTGATTGGCTCCGGGAGAGTCTGAAGTTGAACGGACAAGCTGTTTGTGACGAGTTCCCTTCAGCATCACAGCAAGGAGACTCCCAAGTCCTTGACAATTTACTGATGACGGCGCTGTCAGGATGGCATGCTCAATGTGTTGAAGGGCATCGTTGACCCCAAATTAATTCATCATTGTGTAAAGCTATCATGCCCGCCCAAAGACTCCAATCCTTTGTCATTCAAAAAAAGCTGTAGCATCCAAGACAAGGGGGGAAGCATCACGTCAAGTAAGACCACAAGCTGCTGGATAGAACCGACTTGATCGTATACCAGTGCCTGTTGGCTCTTCTTGACGCTGCCAATCCATTCCCTCCTCCAGGGCTATAAGGGTATCACCACGATAAGCGAAGTAAAAAGTAAAATCCGGGCATAGCTGAAACGACGTGAAACGTAGGGCGTGTTGGCTTCAACGACGTCGTCTCCTCCATCGCGTCCATGCTTTGTTGCCCACAAACTCCAAGAAGAGGATATTTAGAAAAGAGATGAGTCAATAGATTTGAAAATTGCTGGCGGCCTCGGGGCAGATGCCCACAAGTCACGGGGCCCATCTCCAGTGCGGCCGGGGTAAAAAAAGCCCTTGATCATCTGATATTGTGACAGAGATCGAATGAGGGATCAATGTGGTCTTTGTGGTACCACTGATGAGGGAAGAAAAACGACCATGCGATTCGCACGGGTGTGTGTAGAAATAGATTCCACGGCGTCGGGTAATCGTCGTCATGGTTATGGTGATATTGGATATACGAAAAGAAAAAGTTCGAGCCACGAATGCTTCCCAGAGAGGAGGCCGGATCGCAGTGGGACAAAAGACGCTGTCTCCAACTTTGAAGAGAAATGTTGCCAGTCCGTGAGCTCGGTCGTGAATGGTCGTGAGATCTTCAGGTTTAAGAACAGATTTAAGAAAAAAGGGTTGAGAGAAGGAAACATCGAGATCGAGAAGTGGTGGCCGACATGGAGGGCGCAGAATCGACGGGCAGTCGATGTGAAGATCCGTCGCCGTCGACATGCTCCTCCAAGTTTGCTTCTACATCAAAGCAACGACGATCATTCCGGCGACACCGGCCAGCGCGAACTTGCCGGCCTCGAGCCCGGCGGCGCCGCTGACGGGGACGAGGGATGTAGTCGGAGCAGACGTGTGTGATGTGTGCGCGGTGGTTCCAGTGGAGGCGGCGGCACCGCTCGTGATGGCCTGGCTGGCGGTGGCATGGGCTCTCGCGAGGGTGATGGTCTTGGTGAGGGTGACGGGTTGCGACGAGGTCGGGCCCGCGGCGTCCTGCGCGAGCGCGAGGGCGGGGAGGAGGGCAAGGATGATGTGTGAGAGATGCATGGCTGCAAGTTGATGGATCTTGCGTGGCACGCTGAAGGAGCGAGTGCAGGAGGAGTATGAGGTTTAAGGTGGTCGTTAAGGGCGTGAAGCTGATTAGGGATGAATCTCGATGGCGGCGGACGATGACTCTGAAACGAGTGTGGTGATGGGCTTTGCCAACGAAGCCTTTCGAGATGCTAGTGATGGAGCGTGGATGGGGGTGAAAGAGCGAAAGAACGGGAGAAAACGAGATGGATGAAAGGACGAGGAGACAAAGGGACCGCCGGAGCTGCTTATGGGGGAGACGGCACAAAGAGGCGGGCGGGAATTGGAATCATCGAGACGGGAGGTGAGCTGCCGTGCACTTTGCCAGCCTTCCAGTGTCCTTGCCCTGTGCGGAAACTGTGTGCCCACGGCCCATTCAGGGGCCCCTGCGTGTGCCCGTGGGTACCTGTACCGCTCCCTCCGAGACGGTCAGCGACCTCTGGAGTAGCGGGAGAAGCTTCGGCGCCGCGAAGCAGCGGCGGTGACGCGTTCCGTCTACCTCGCATTTGCGGTGAGCACGGACGGGCCAAAAGTACTCGTACTGTACGGGCACATGTAGGTACGGCCGACGCGGGTGAAATTACTCCGTGCGAGTTTGCGTCCGTGTGCATGAACACCATCGCGATGGATGCTTCTCTGCATCACCGACCGGGAAGAAGACGAACCGGTTAGGAAGGTCTTTGCCAAGGATCGTGAAGCCCTTGTCTGTCTCTGCAGGGGCTGCGCTGGCGCTGGCGCTGGCGCTGATGCTGATGCTGATGCTGATGCTGATGCTGATGTTGATGTTGATGTTGATGTCGCTAATCTGAGTGAATGGGGCTCCGAGTCCCCTTGTGAGTCGTCTCCCACGAGGGATCCGGTGCTTTCATGGTGTTTTGTCTCATCTCCCTTGCGCCTGTCAATGGCTTCTCCAACTCCTGCGACAGGTTGGCCGGTGGGCGGGTGAAGACGTTCGGTTCTCGGCCGGTCTTGAAGGAGAAAGGAAAATGACGACTGCATACTCCGCAGGCAAGGATGGTTGTCGACTAGGGGACACTATTGCGAAGGGTCAGGAGCGACGGCCATTGTGTTCGAGGTCTGGAGCACGGGAGCACAGGTCTCCAAATAATCTTACTAAATGACACAACCTGAGGCACGAGACCTCCGCTCGCCGGCTCGGCGAGGCCTTTTCCTCGTTGCAGGGATCAGGCGCAAGGAATCCCATCATGGCAAGTCGATCCGTCACTTCTCCACGTTTCGACCCAGAGTCCCCATCGCGGTTCATTAGCTGCAGGGGTCGCCGGACCGGGGCCAGTGCCGGTCCCGAGAGGGGAAATGAAGCCATGCCCGTATGTATGTATGTACATACGGAGTACACACTCGTAGAGCCCATTGCCTGCTCCGGCGCATGATGACATTGGGTCCCCGGTCCGCGCAGCGATCGTCCGTGGGAGTGATTGCGATCGGCCTTCCATCATCGAATGGTGCAGCAGCGGAGCTTCTCGTATCGATGAGGGTGAGGATCGGAGAGTCGCGATTAGATGCCCTGAATCCAGAATCTTGCGGAGACTTCAAGGACCCTGGCCGGTCATTCAAGCGCAGGCGCTTCGTTCCTGCGTGACCTGTACCTGACGCTTGCCCATGATCAGCTTAGCCTTGCTGCGTCCTGCTGCATATGTCCATACTTGGAATATTCCAGAAGGGGACCCTGTTGTTTTCATACCTGAAATATATTTTCTTAATCGGGTGTTGTCCGCAGCGGGGGGCGCTTTGGTCAGGGCTGGAGCCGCGCACGAGATGCCCATCGAGGTCGAACAGGAGGGAGATTGGGACGTCGCATCGTTCCTTGGATCGCTAGAGCCAATCAGCCCAAGGGAGGAGGCGGGATTCTGGCCAGATGTTGATGCTAACCTCTTCCGCAAGCCGCGATTGATGTGTGACCCGAAGCCGTGAGTCTCCTAGGTCGAGTGCGGACTCGGGGAGAGGAGCAAGCCAGAACCGCCATCATCGAAGCGAGCCAGCCTCTCTCGAAGGAGAGGTATCTCGATCGTCGCGTCTGTGGATTTTCCGATGTAGCGAGAAGACCCATGAGGTTGATCACAGGGATCAAATTTTCGAGTTGCTGGAATTATTTTTTGGCCGCGTAAAAGGCTGCATCTTCATCTCTCCAGATCGTATCTGTGAGAGAACGTCAAATTTGTGTCCACTCTGATCGAGAAGATGGGATGTATTGTACGGAGTAGCTGTATCAGTAGCAGAAGATTACCTGTGACGCCAACTGCCAGATAGACGCATATTGATCGTGTCGCAATCGAGGCTTGGGGGTTTGCGTCAAGGAACACTCCACGCGATTATCAAGCCATCTACTCCGTATCAGCTTGTCACATTTTAGCTTTATCTGACGAGGCTCTCGCCGGCATTCCCTGGGCCAGCTGCCGCACTGCTGCTGCTGCTGATGTCGATGCAGAGGGCGACCAAAGTCCGCGTCCTTATCTCCGGCCAGGAGACAACTTCGTATCTGTCACTCTTATCTTGATGCTGAAACGAACTCTGTAGATAGCTCTGCTCCGCAAGCCGCGATGAAGATCGAGATAGGAAGCGATTCGGATGGATGGGAGCCCGCCCTCGTGCGTTCCAATGCAAGTGGGGGAGCCACGAAGCCACCCGCATACCCGCACGTGCATAGGGAATATTCTATCGTTGCCTCTTCGGATGACCGGAAAGGCAAGCCCGATTGGGATTCCGCTGATTCGTGTGCATTGCCGGATAACGTGATTCCTGCAGCAGCCAAGTCCAGAAGAGGACAAGTTTCACAGGCTCTTCTGGCAGAGTCGAGTGTCCATTCCAGGATCTAGGAGTATGATGAGCATGGACCCGTACCCGTACGGAGTGCCAAGTATGGGATCATACTGTAGCGGTAGTACTCCGTATTCGTACCATACCTCTCGTGCTCGTGCGAGTAGTACTCCGTGCTCCGTATGAGGAGACAGGATGCAGGGACATGCCTGTTTGCCAACAGACAGGTGGGATTGGCGGTGGGTGAGCAGAGCGCAGTGCGTCGGCAGGATCGCGACTCGGGAGACTCCGTACAGCACGTCGTACTCCGTATTGGTAGGGGCAGAGAGACCCCATGAAGATGAAACTGCACGTCTCTTGCTGCAATTGAAACACATGGATGCTGTTGTCCTCTTTTTTTCCTTTCTCGTTTTGGTGATTGTCGACATGGGAGAGAAGAGACTGAAACATGATTCCGAACTCGCGGCTGCAGTTGGGGGGTCTTGATGCCCGCAGGAGGCTGGAGATCGGATGCTCTCGTACTCGTACGGACAAGAGGATGCAGTGGGGAGACGACAGGTGCTATTCCGTAACTCGTACCAGTGGTAGCACTTGCTCATACTCCGTACTCGTACTGCCCGTGCAGGTGCTCCTTACTCTCGCTGCGCGCTAAAGCAGCCACGCAGGCGGAGACAGCAAAAGGTCTCGTAAGCCCCAATGAGCTCCGGCTTGCATCGCGTGTCGATCCGCTTCATTTGCCAAGGCGCCTTGTCCCAGCCTGTTTCGAGCCCGGCCCTGGTCCTGGACAAGCGCGTCGTCCCCTCTGCCATTGCTCTTTACTATACATAGTAGTGTTTCTTGGCACCGCCCCGGCGTCATCCAGAAGATTCCTTTCCCCTTCAGGCCTCCCTGCCGCCTCTTGATTGGCCAGGCCCGTCGTGGCTTCCATCATCCTGCCCTTTTGACGACTCGTACTCGTACAGGGACGATACCCTCCTCGTACTCGGTCGTTGCTGCAGCATGTGCCAATGGCTGGAGGGTTCAGGTCCAGAGTTCCTTCCTTTCTACTCCGTACAGGTACTCCGTACTCGTACTGTACTCCGTAGCCGCTTGAGGGAAGGACTCACCCTCGCCAGGCGGGTCCTTGCAGTGGGAAGGCGCGCCTCGGACAGCGCCCAGCTTCGTTGAGATGATGGCACTGGGTGGCAGGCAGTGGCGACTTGGAACTTCGAATGGCCCGCCGCCGAAGGGTAAATCCCCACGACTCCTTGTCCCATTTTCCCCTCAAGTTCTGCCATGACGATGAGCTACCTCTCCATCTCGGCCGAGAAAGTCGAAGGCTGGGCTACCACTTTTAGCACGGAGTCGACCTGCTACTACTCCGTACGGATTACGGACTTACTACTCATAGCAACAGAGGCGGACGCCCAGCTAACCAAGGGTCTGACCAATCAATTTTCCTCTCTCCTCATCACCGCCCGTGTGGCCGGCTGTGTCAACAAGGGATCGCTGACTCCACGAACAGCCCGACGTCGGTCACGCAAATGGCAGCGCGGATGCCCCAGATTGCGACATCTCGAGGGCGCCGCCAGAGTCGTGTGTTTATTGGATAACTTGACCATTGACTCCAACTACTCGTAAGCCACCGCGGGGGGAAAAAAAAAAAGGGGGGGGGGGGGGGGGGGGGCACGGGACCCCCACAATCG
>NQYS01000009.1:15305-37930 GCA_003055955.1 Escovopsis sp. AC
AACACACATTCTGATGGCATGTGTAGGCGAATACGACCACGGGCAATGTGCTGAGCGTCTCGACCGGGCCGCCCCACTGGATGACGCGGATCTCGCTGGCGGGGGCGTGGGGGTCGACCCCGAAATGGTAGATGACCAGGACAACCAGGTAGCCGATGGAGACGAGGGCGATGATGCTCGTGTACTTGAGCGAGTCGAGCCGCTTGAGGAACGCCAGGGGGATGACGAGGAGCATGAATGCGGTGATCCAGAAGTTGCGATCGACGAGGTACGGGGTGTCGGCGGCGCGGGCGTAGAGGCCGAGGACGACGCCGGGCATGAGGTCGCCGATGATGATCATGTAGGAGACGCCGACGCCGAAGCACTTTACGGCGATGGCCAGGTCGAACATGATGGCGGCGTTGGGGTAGGTGAGCTGGGACAGGGCGAAGAAGGAGGAGGAACCGCGGTCGAGGTAGCGGGCGCATCGGGTCTGCAGGTAGAGGCCGAAGGCGGAGGTCAGGCCGGACCAGACGATGAGCAGGACGCCGAGCATGATGCCCATGTGGGACAGGACCGAGGGCATGGCAAGCGTGCCGGCTCCGACGACTGGGCTCGGGTGGTGTGGTCAGCGAAAGGTGCGGACGGGTTGTGGCCAGGACTTTGGGGTGCGCACTTGTGTTGAGCAGGTTGACGATGCTGCTGATCATGGAGGCCTGGCCGTGGTGGCCGCCATCTTTGCCGCCGCGACGTCGCGATCTGCGCGAGAATACTATAGTCAGCCAAGATGTCTTTTCGTTCGCCTTCCTTCGTTTCTCTTGTCGTTGCCTCGTCGCACCTTGACATGTCGCCGGCACCACCAGGAGAGGCAGGCCTGTTGAGGATGGACTGGTATGTGGTCATCTAACCGGCTCGGCGGCTCCCTCTCCTCCCGGTCGATGGATGGAGAGAAGACCGACGGGATGTGCTCGGGTCCCCGTCGTCGTGGCTCAAGCGCTCTTGCCCTTGCTCGTGATCGTCGTCGTCGTCGTCGTCGTCGTCATGGATCCGAGGGGAGCGAGGCCCCAGTGACGCTCGAGGTTGCGAGTGGCGATGACAGCGATGGCGGGTGGGAGGTGGAAGCGTCAGGGCGATGGCAGCGAACGGGGAGGGGCTCTCGGGAACCGCGCGAGGATGTTCCGTCAGCCCGCGTGTAGAGAGGCGAAGGATCAAGCGGAAGACGTGGCAGCGACAGATGGATGGATGGATGAAATTGGTCAATCAAATCAATGGAATGGAATGGAGTCGATCGGCCTGTCGATTCATCTCGCCGCCCGCCGAATCCAGGGGCCGCCGCCCATCGAGGCCAATCAGCGCGCGGCTCTGCATCCATCTGTAGCAGTCAACCATCCTCTAGGGTAGGCATGAAAGCAACCTCCAAAAAGATGGCATCACGAACGTCTTGATGGCATCGTAGGATCCATCGCCGAGTCGCTCCAGGCATCCATCCATCCATCCATACATGCGACCCTACCTGTACTCGTACATCATCCATGACACCCTGCCCATGGCCAACCCCTCTCGATCCGACGAAGCCGTCTCCAACCTCGATCCCATTCCTACGCAGTATATCTGAGTATCAACCCTCAGCAGATACAGGTACTGTACCCGATAGGCCTGCAGCCCCCACCATCAGCGAATCACAGCCCTCCCGTCCCTGACCAACCCAAACCCACATTCGAGCCCGGTCCAGCATCGCAACTTCGCAACATCATCATCATCATCATCATCTCATCTAACGCCTCCGCATTCATCCCATCCCATCGTGCCAGCTCCATACACCCGCCATGGAGTCCCTAGACAACCCCCTCGACAAGACAACCCTCTCAACAATCTCCCTCCTCGAATCCCGCCTCCTCCGCATCGAACACCTCCTCCACGGCTCCTCCTACCCATTGCCACAATCACCACAATCACCACCACCACCACCCCCCGCGGCCCTCGGACACAACGACTCCGCCCTCCGCAAGCTCGTCGACCTCGACCGCCGCTTCGCCCGCCTGCTCTCCGACACCCGCGTCTACGGCGAGCTCATCAAGATCTGTAATTCCACCATCCCAATTCCATCTCCCCTCCCAAGCCCGTCCATCCCAGCTAACGCCTCCCAGACAAAGCAACCCCAGACCTCTTCCACTCCCCCGCCCCGAGCCTCCCCCCCTCCCAGCTCGACCCTGCCGCCCTCCGCTCCATCGTCCTCGCCGCAGCCCCCTCCTACCCCGCCACCCTCTCCACCCTCACCGCCGTCACCGACATCCCCGTCCCCGACCCTGCCGCCAGCGCCCACATCATCTCCCTCGCCAGGCGCATCCGCGCCGTCGAGGCCGCCCAGGCCGCCCAGGACGCGGAGCTCGCCGATCTGCGCGCCCGCAGCGAGAAGCTCGTCAGGGCCTGGTTCGAGGCCGGCGTCGTGCCCGCCTCAGAGGGGCTCGCCGGCGTCGAGGCGAGGCTGCAGCGGCTGGAGCGGGAGATGCGCCGCAGGGAGCGGCAGAGGGAGGAGGAGAGGCGGCTCTAGGGGTGGACGAGAAGAGGATGATGATAATGATGATGATGGTTGAAGCATATTGGAGATATTGCGAGCATGGCATGGAAGCGCTTTGGTGACTTTGGTGACTTCAATATTTGATTCAATTGAATAAAAAGATACCCCTAGGAATATGTACAAATCAACGACACAGCAAGGAGAACATTCACAATGGGAATGAGCGGCAGCAGCAGTGTTTCGTGTTCAAACCCCTTGTCTGCAAATTCTTGTCGACCTCTACTTTGTAAATCCAACAAATATAGCCCAAAACGCCTCTAATGAACTCATCTCAACCATCTAATCCCATCATGCCGTCTCTTCATCCAAAAGCCCTTTTTCTATCCTAGCATGCATTTCCCCCCCATTCAGAACGGATACCAGTCTATATATACCAGCAAGCAGCAAGCAGCAAATCGAGGCCAACAAAGTCAAGGAAAAAAATAACAAGTGGAATCAACACATCAGAAAATCCAAATGTCACCATCACCCCCTACTCAGCTTCGTCATCCGTGTCGGGGGGGTGGGGAGTCCCCTTAGGGCTGTTCAGCCACTCAATGTGCCTCAGCCGACGACGCACCTCCCTCTCCTTGAGCTCCTTCTTTGTCATCTTCTTCTTCTTCCTCGCCTTGAACTTCAACTCGCCATTGTCCTCCGCGCCACTGTTGACGGCGCTGCTCACCACAGAGTTGGCCGCCGTGCTGACTGCCGTGCTGGCAACCGTGCTACCGGGTCGGCTGTCCTCGAACCTACCCAGATCGACGGCCGCGTTGCCCCGCTGGGCGACTCGTCCGTCGTTGACGTGCCACTGCTCCGAGCACAGGGCCCCGACGAACTCCTCGTTGTGGGAGATGAGGATCACACCGCCTTTGAACTCGCGGATGGCGACAGCCAGCCCACCGAGGGAGTCTCGATCCAAGAAGTTGGTGGGCTCGTCCAGGACGAGCATATGGGGGTTGTTCCACATGGCACCCGCGATCACCACTTTGACCTTCTGGCCTCCGGACAGCGAGCCGATCTCGTTGTGGTTGGCAATCTCTGGGTCAAGCCCGAGGTCCTCAAAGTGCTTCGAGATGACCGCGGGCTGGAGCTCGCGGTAGCCGAGACCCTCGCGAGACGCCTCGTGGTCGTCGAATTCCTGAACGAGCTTATCGAAGCCGAGCTCGAGGAGCGTCTCTCGCGAGATCATCGTGTTGTGCTTGGGCATCAAGCCGCGCCATTTCCTATGACCAATTACTTAGCATGAGAATTATTTGGTGGTACATGAAGAGGGCACTGAGATGACTCACACTTCGTATTGGAACGTCTTCTTGTACTTTTGACGACCAACGAGCAGCTCAACCTGCCTCGGGGCCTTACCGTCCTTCAGGTCGACCGGCTTGTCCATCTGTTCGCGGTCCTTGTCCGACAAGACACGTGTCTGCTTCATGTGGACCTCGCGATCGTCGCCGTGCTGGTATCGCCACTGGAGGTACTGGTTGGGCGTCTTCTCCAGGTGCATCTCGACGTGCTCCAGGGCGTGCTGCTTGATGTATCCAATACGCAGGTTGGGGTGCTTCTCGACCTTTCCGGTCGACGGGATTGTCTCACCGGTGAGGAGCTTGATGAGCGTAGACTTTCCGGCACCATTGGGTCCGATGATGGCCACGCGAGAGGACAATGTGAGCTGACAGGAGACGTCCTGGAGGGACGGCTTGGTCGCCTTGGGGTATGTGTAGGAGACGTTGGTCATGCGGATGATGGCGCGCGTCATGGACTTAATGCCGGACAGGATCCCGGGAGGGGGGAACTTAAACTGCACCTGCGACGCCGAGAGGGTGTAGTAGCTCTTGGCCTCAGGTCGAAGCTTGACAAAGGCCGCCAGGTTGCCCTTGTAGCACGCGAGCTTCTTGTTGGGCTCGTAGTGGTAAATGTCGGTCGTGACGTTATCCAAGAAACCGGAGTCGTGGGAGACGATCAAGCTCGTGATGTCGGGGTGAGTCTTGAGGTAGTTCTCGAGCCAGGCAATGTTGGCGACGTCCAAGTGGTTCGTAGGTTCGTCGAGGAGGAGGACGTCGGCCTTCTTGAGCATGGCGCGGGCCAGGGCAAGCTTCATCTTCCAACCGCCAGACAGCGAACCGACCTTGTGGGACTGTCGTCCCTCGGGGCCGGCCGTGAAGCCGAACTCGGTCAAGACCTCGGAAATGTGCTCGTTGCCCTGGGGGCCGATCTCCGGGTCCTTGGCGACGAACTCGAGAATGCTGATGTCGGCATCCTCGCCCTGGTTGTGCTCGACATAGCAGGTGCGCAGGACGTCCTGGGAGGGGAAGCCCTCGAGCTTGCCGTTGGCAATGCTGCGCATGAGGGTCGACTTTCCGGCGCCATTTCGGCCGCAGAGACCGTAGCGGTGGCCCTTGAGCAGCCGCAGGTTGGTGTGGGAGAGGAGCAGCATGCCGCCGTACGCGAGGGAGAAGTCAGCGTTGACAATCTCGATCTCGCCGTCATCCTCCTTCTCCGGAACACCGTAGCGACGCTCGTCCTCCTCGACGAAGTGCGTCTGGATGGCTTCGGCGATGGGCTGGACCAGCTCGGCATTGATGAGCAGGTTGGCCAGGTAGGGGGCGATGCGGTCGAAGATGCGGTTCACAAAGCGGTAGTTGGCATCAGTGGCCACCATGTCGCAGATGTACGGCTTCGCCAGCTTGAAGATGTCCGGGTAAGCGACGAGCCCATTGTTCTTCTGGATCTGCTCGTCCAGGAGCTTGGCGACGTCGTCGGTGGTGAGGCGGGCGACGATGTCCTGATCGTTGCCCATGGCCTTTTGCATGGTCGCCAGCGCGCGCTCGCCAATCTCTCGGACCTCGGGGAGAGAGGCACGGTCGCAGACGGCCTTGACGCCGGGAATCAGCTTGGGCAGGAAGGTTCGGGCCTCGATGGGGTCGTGGACGAGCTTGGTCAGGTTCTCGACGATGACGACGGACTGACGGAGGACCTCCTGGGGCGTGGTCGGGGTGTTGAGGGAGCGCTCCAGGAAGGGGGTGAGGAGGGCCAGTACTGGGGAGGTGACGACGGCCACGAAGGTGGTCATGGACAGGGCGTGGATGGCCTTCTGGAGGCTCTGTGCGGAGGGGTGCTGCATGGTGTCGATGAGGAGGGGGATCCTCGGGGCGACGTCGTCATTGGAGAGGAGGGCGGTGATGGAGGTCATGGTGCGGACGGCCTGCTTCTCGACCTCTGCCTTGAGGTCGTGCATGCCGCCCTCGACGATGGGGATGAGGGTAGCGAGCTTGGCGCCCATGGCCTCGCGGAGGACGTCCTTCTCGAGGGCCTCCTCCTTTGTGCAGCCGACGGTCATCTGGGCCTTGTCGGCCATCTTCTGGAGCATCTGGTAGGCGCCGACGGTGCCCTGCCACTTGCCCGTCTTCCTGGAGAGGTAGTCGGTGAGGAGGGGGAGCAGGCCGGTGACGAGGGCCTCGGCGCTGAGGGAGGCGAAGAGGGCGTCGAGGCCGTACTGGGCGGCCTCGCGGACGACGGAGCCCTTGTCGGCGAGGGCGTCAAGGGCGCAGGCGACGGCGCCGGCGGTCGGGGCGAGGAGGAGGACCTCGCTGAGGCGCTGGCGGGCGGGGAAGCGCTCGAAGATTGCGCCGAGGAGGTTCTGGCTGCTCTCGCGCCGCAGGCCGCTCTTCTTGTCGGCGGCGGCCTTCTTCACCTCGTCAAGGATGCCATAGTACTGCAGGCCGGCAGATCCGACCGAGCCGAGGAGGACCTCGCACAGGCCGTAGGAGGCGTCGATGGAAGCGGCCGAGGTCTGGGCTGTGAAGATTGTGTTGAGGAAGGCGGCGACGTCCTCCTTGGATGGCGCGGGAGGGGCGCCGTCGGATACGACGGTGGGCGGTGATACGTGGTGAGGCATTGTGTCGCTCGGTCCTGGCTGCGGGCTTCCCTTGCGATTGTCGAGAGGAATCTGGGCGCAGAGACTCGGCTCCTTGCCGTCAGCGATGGAGGAAGCGAGCTGGCGAGAGGGCGGACGTAGTGCCTGTAATCCTACTCAAGAAAGACAATGCAAGAAGAAAAAGAAAGAAAGAAAGAGAAAGTGAGAAAAAAGAAACGGACGGAGAGATGGAAAGAAGGAGGAAGGGGAGGGGGGGGGGATGAGGGGAGATTTTCGGGGCATCGATAGGAAAATAGAGGAGGTCAGGACCTGCCAGCAAGGAGAGACTGGAGGCTGCTTGGCTCTTTCCACGCCAGCAGACTTGGACCTTCTTCCCCTCTGCAGCCAAACGGGTCGCTGCAAGTCGCATCGACTCGCCAATCATCCTGAGGCCTTTGGCAGCACCAATGATGTCGTTCCTGCCCAAAAAAAAAATCTCTTCTTATCGGCTGGGCCGCTTATCGCGATTGGTGACAGCGGTACCTGCACGAGTGCGGAGTCCCCTGTACGGATGACTTCAATACTCGTACCTGATAACTTTGGCGCGCAAAACTCTCTGAATTGCATAAAATGCATAAAACGACCCATCTTTCTGCCTCATCCCCCCTTTTACTGACGTACGACACTTGTCACTGCAGCTTCATAGTAGACCTCGACCACCTGCATCATCATGTCGAGTGCTACATTTCCATCACAAACATATTCACACTGAATAATTCAATGACACCAGGCATCTAGCTTCAAGTCTTCGACGCGGCAATTGCAGGTACAGAGTCTCCATGGAGGACTACTTACCAGTCCATGGCCGCACGCTACTCCCCCTACGCCGCCACCAACGAGAACCATCAAACCTTGTCACCATCGCCGCATCGCCCGCGGCCGCGATCCCACGTGGGGCCTGGCAAGAACTTGATTAATCAGGCGGTACGGAGCACTCAGTATCCACGCCCGGATCCTCTTGTCAGAGCCGCCTTGAAGCCTGGCCTCCCGTTCGTTGAACATGTGTAGCTATAGAAATGCAATCCGTAGCCATTCGTCCGCCTTGTTAATTCTCGGGGAAGCCATCGTGCAACTCGTGCCTTCACCATCAACAAGCAATAGGTGAGAACACCCTACCGGTCTACCAAATTCCCGACGAGGAGCAATACTTTTACTAGGAAGCACACACCACAAAAAGTCAAGGCAAGACCGGACGATAATGGTATTATGGCGCGCGCGCGTCGCAGGATCCGACTTAGAAACATCGCTATGAAAATAGGCACGGAGCACTCTCGGCTTCCTCTCTCAAAGCTCGCCGAAAACGCGGCTCCAGAGGATGACACGTCTCTTTCAGTACGGGAGGCGAAAAGAGACGAAGAAAAAAAAGAAAGATATGAGAAATCGGGAGAAATTGAAAAAAAAAGACGGGGCCCCAAGAATGAGGAGGAAGCCGGGCCAGAACAGCGAAGGAGCAGGGCCGAACGGAGGAGAACACGAAAAAAAAAACAGGAAGAAGAAGAAAAACAAGAAGAAGAAGAAGAATAACCGTGAAGGCATTGTACAATGAGCTTCTGTAATGGTCGTCATCATCATCATCGCCTACACTCGATTCACGGCCTCTTGGAGCGCTACTGGTCCCTGGAATCCTCCGCTGCCGCCGGCAACACTGCTCATCTCCAGGCCCCACGAGTTGACCCTCGGCCTCACGTTCCGATGAATCCCCAGACGCTGGTCCCCGTACCTGTACTTCTTCTTGAACTGGTAGTACGTCGGCGACCTCGGGCGGCAGAGCACCGCCAGCAGGTTGCTCAGGATGTGCCCCGTGCTGAACGCGCGGTACCGCTCCTTCTTGGCGAACTTGTGAGAGTTCATGAACTCGCGCGTCGTCTCGCCCCGGGACATGAGGAAAATGTGGTAGGACATGAGGGCGCCCGGGTAGCAGAAGAGGATGAAGCCGACGATGATGAGCGCGAACGGCACGCGGAAGTGCTTGATGGATTCTCCGAAGCTGATGCCCTGTCGGTTCGAGTACACGAGCACCTGGGCAAGGCTCGTCCCCATCAAGTAGGCCGAGAGGATCGTCGCGGACGACACAAAGGTGAAGAAGTAGCGGTAGTTGCGCTTGCCGACGCAATTGTTGAGCCACACGCAGTGGTGGTCGTGGGTCTCGATGCAGTTGTCGCAGAGGCGGCAGTGGTGCGCGCGGGGCGGCCGCCAGATGTTGCATGTCCGGCAGTGTTTGACGGGGACCTCCATCGCCGCGGCCGTGGGCTCGGCTGACTTGATGAGCGTCCAGTCATTGGTGGGGGGGTCGACACGCAGAGGGTCGTGGTCGAGGGAGAGAGGAGGGAAGTGGTGTAGGTTTCGAGGAAGAATCTGTTCATCACGGGGGTCAGTCGACGTCTGCCAAAGCCAAAGTCAAGGGCACTCGGCATTGGGTTGCTTACACCAGGATCGGAAATTGAGGCGTGGAGAAAGGACGAGAAGCAGATGTAGGCGAGGTAGGCGAAGATGATTGGGAGCGCAGGGGAGATGTTGTGCCAGAGCCAGGGGGCCTCGAACACGAAGAACAGGACGCAGGGGACGACCATGAACAGGCCCGTCGCGATGTTGATCGGCCGCTGCCTTGTATTCTGCCACCGGCCGCCGAAGAAGAAGACGGTGTTGCCCTCGAAGTACTCGTAGACCTTGCCCGAGCTCGGCGGATGATGCGTTGGCGCGGTCGATATCCTAGATTTCCTCCGGTTCTGCGGGTCGCCAGGGTTCAATCGCGACGACGACGCGATGGACGAATGCTTCTCGGCAGTGCCCGTGTTTGCCGTGTTGTGGCGTATGCCGGGATGGATGTCTGCCCCGGCAAAGGCAAAGTTCGAATGGCCGTTTTGCGGTTTGTGCTTGTCCAGGTCTGCCAGCGTGCCCGCAAGCCGCTGATCCTTGTCGTCGGCCTTCAACGACGCCGAGGTGCTGTCCACGCTCCTGTGCAGCGCCCGTACGCTGTCACACATACTGGGGGCGGCCTGTTGCCCCGGTGTCGGACTGGGTGAGCTCGCAGTCGATCGATCGCATGCCTCCTGCTCCGTGTCCTCGGTCCCGCGTGATGGTGGAGCACGGTTGAGGTCCTCCTCGCCGTTGCTGTACACCATGTGGCGGACCCCCGTAATATGATTGTTGAGAGAGGCGAGGTCTTGGAAAACGCTGCCGTCCAGGTCCGTCGCGTTGTCGCTGATGTCTCCCTGGGATGCCGCCGGGGGAGGAGGAGGAGGAGGAGGAGGAGGGTGGGACTGGTTCGTGGGGGGTCGTGCAACCGCGGCTCTCTGCGCCTGCAGTTTCTGGGAGCTCATGGGGTGGAAAAAGGCGTTGGAGGTGAGCGACGGGACGTGACTCCTCGAGGTGAGACTTGGTGTGCGGCCTGGTGTTGTGCCCGCTGTCTGGCTGGTGATGCTCCCTCTCTTGCCTGAGGGAAAAGCTTTGCGCGGCCCCCCGGCCCACGGTCCCTTGGAGGAGGCCCCTGTCCGCGCGGTCTCTGGCCTCGTATCCGAAAGCTTGGGCCGGTGTGCCCTGGCCGCGGGCTTTTTTGCCTCGACGACCTCATCTTCGCTGGCAATGTCCGTCATGCGGGACGAGACGACGCTGACGGGGCGATGGGCATCGACGCGTGGGAAGCGAGGCTGCGGTGTGGTCGGCTTATCGGAACCGGAGAGCGCGGAGGGCTTTTTCGGGCCCTTGGACGCCATGGCGGTGGTCTGCTATGGTCGAAGAGGTTCCGGGGAAACAGCTTGTCCTATAACAACATAGCCCAGAGTGTCTCGCGTCGAGTCGATGGGTTTCGGAACGAAGGAAGATCGATTGCCGGGGTTTTGTTGGAGTACTCGCAGAGGAAAGTCGTCGCCGGGATGGGGACTCGGGCGCGGGTATGACAGAGCCCAGCGTTTTTCGTTCCCTTTAACTGGAAGCTCTGTGATGACTCGTGGCTCGATTGCACCGGCACGACGTGTAGATGACGGTGCACAAGGACGATAACGGGGAAGGGCGATTCGGACCGTGAGTTGTGTAATGAGGGAGCAGCAAATCTCGGGTGGTTGCTGATGGTCGCGCAAGGGGGGGTAAGGGCGAGGAGCCAAACGGAGAGTCGTGTTGAGGCAAACGGGACGCGCAAATTGACGGCACGCAAGGGAGTATTCGGAATCGGTCGAAGGAGCGTAAGAAGAAGGAGGAGGAGGAGGAGGAGGAGGAGAAAAGTCTTAGAACGAGCGGCTCCTAAGAATGATGTCGAGTAGGAAAAGGTAAAGAAAAATAAAGAGCGAACGCCACCGAGAGGCTGTGGTGGTGCTGGAAAAGAATGATGTTGAGCGAGGATTGAAAGCTACTACTCCGTACTCCGCCGTACTACTCCGTCCTAACGGAGTACTAGGAGACGGTGGTAGTAGGTTAGTAGGTGGCAGATGAACCGGAGGCTTAAGGACTGGCTGTTCCGGCGAGACCAGAGCCCGCACTCTTTGTCGAATGGGGATCGATGAGGACTGGAGAGCTCTCGAGTCTTGTCAGCGCTGGTGGCAGGGTTGCCGGGTTGTCAACGCTCGGGCCCGCCCAGCCTGGATCGGTCGTGGTGGTACGGAGTACTCGTACGAGTAAAAGGGGGTTGTTGGTGAATGAAGGCGTCCTCGCTGGTTTCAGGCGCCGCGGCTGTGCGAGTACGTACTCGTACGAGTACATAAGCACTTGGTCCGGGGACGCAGACAACTCCTGCTCCGAGGCACATGACCCCCCCGTGGAGCAGCTCGTGGTCTGTGATGTCGGAGCATGCGATGCTGGTGAAGCGGAGAGATTCGAGATTCTTGCCACAAGAAGTTGAAGTTGAATTTGAAGTTGAAGCCGTGCTCGAGGTGTTCTCGGAGGCTCCTTCCGCTGCGAGATGCTTCCAGCTTTACCGCCGCGGGAAGGCACGTCGCGTGATGACATA
Organism: Escovopsis sp. AC; assembly: GCA_003055955.1. Classification (NCBI taxonomy): domain Eukaryota; kingdom Fungi; phylum Ascomycota; class Sordariomycetes; order Hypocreales; family Hypocreaceae; genus Escovopsis; species Escovopsis sp. AC. Next base: position 26,691 of record NQYS01000009.1, read on the forward strand.
CTAAAAGGAAGGTGGGTCCACTGGCATCAAATCATCATGGTACCGGTAAGGCACGGAGTACAAAGGCGGGATCAAGAAGAGACTCTCAGATACAACGGCATGATGCATTGGAATCACGTCGGCATCAATTGAGTTGAGATGAAGTCTTGGAAATTGCTTGGAATGAAGGCTGGATGTTTTTCTGCTTCTAATTTGACTTTCTAAAGAGAATCTTGCTTTCTACATTTTCTGTGAATTTCACGCCAGGGCCTCCAAAGTATCCAAAGATCATTTTCCCGCTCAGGTGCCGTATCATACTCGTATGTCCACCTCGGTTTCCTCGAATCCTCACCGAGACTTGCCGCCCGACTCCAGCATGGAACTCGATCTTGACTAACCTGGAGAGGCCTCGGAAGACTCACCTCACTCACCTCGCCATCAAGTAGCACTCAAGCCCAAGCCAACAGAAGAATGCGCCGTCGTCATGGTCTGATCAAGCTCGCGCCCATTGGACCGGCGCAAGAGCCTGGAGCCACGGAAGCGCTCACTCCAGCAACTTGAGATCTGTTTCGCCGCATCGCAAACGCCGTGCGTCCCCCCGATCACGTGATGCCGAGCATGAGCCGCGCCCGGCAGCCCAACCGACCAATCGCGCGGCCCCGCTATGCTTACATCATCACGCCCCGGCAAGCTCCCAAAATCGAGCACAGCAACCACCACCAAACGCCGCCGCCGCCGCCGCCGCCGAGCCGAGCACATTTGATACTACCGTAACTCCGTGGATTCCCATCGTCACACAAAGAGCGCACGCCCGTCCTTCGCATCGCCTCCGGCCTCGAGACAGACTCAATTCCCCCGCAATGGCTTCCCACATCACCCGCCGCTTCTTCTCCACGACCGTCCGCCGGCTCCAGCAGTCCCCCGGCCGGGAGGAGCTCGCCAAGGAGGGCAAGCGAGACCCCGAGATTGTGGTATGTCTTCTAAACGGCTCATCAATGCCCGTCGATGAGTCCTCGCTGCATGCTTCATCCCATCACGCTTTCGTCGGTACTGACTTCGCCCCAGATCCTCGGCTCCCTCATGGTCCTCGCGCTCGGAGGCGCCGGCTACTACTTCGGTACGCACGCCTCGTCGCAATCCCAGCTCCCAATGATGTCGGCAAAAAACTCGATATACATATACATATATGAATGAATTCGGAGCACGGCGCATTGATCTGTAGCTCAGTTCGACTGACAACCCGCAGGCCGATCCCCCACCGCGTCCACCTCCCAGGTCGACGTCGCCGTCGCGGGCCTGCCCTGGGAGACCGACTCCTCCGGCAAGTACAAGTATCACCCCGGCGGCGACGCCCGGCAGCCCGCGCGCGAGGCGCCCAGCGCGCTCAACGCCGTCGTCGTCCCCAACGTCACCCTGCCCAGGGAGCTGCACGACAAGTACAACAAGTGGGGCAAGGAGGGATACCCTTAGACGGGATCTCAATATGGGAGAATTGATGGAGGGAGGGCGGCACGGAACAGGAAAATGAAAAGGTAAATGAAAAGGAATACGGAGCGGAGACTTCAGCGGATCGCGAGAAAAAGCAAAACCATGTCGGGAGAGACCATGACATCAGGTTGGGTGAGGCGGCGTTCCAACAGAGCGTGGGACGGCGGCTCGCTTTTGTATAGCACAGAGGCGGTGCATAGTATATTAGAGCACAATCACGAGCTTTGGTTCATATGCAAAAACGGCAGAAAGTGGTGATTGTCCTACAGTGTGCCATGAAAAGAAAATAATTCATACTTCTTCTTGTAGACTATATAAAGGGCTATTATGGGTATGCAGGAGACAGGCCATGTTTTGTTTTGTTTTTTTTTTTCACGACGATGGCGTCTCGGCGATGAGCATCGCCACCTCCTCGGCCGAGAAGCCGAAGAGAAACAACAGATCCAGCATGCTCTTCCCGTTCAGCCTCGCGTCCGCCTCCATCTGCACGCGCGGCTTCGCGTTCCACGCCACGCCGAGGCCCGCCTTACCCAGCATCAGCAGGTCGTTGGCGCCGTCCCCGACGGCGACCACCTGCGACAGGTCGATGCCCTCCTTGGCCGCGATCTCGACGAGCAGGTCCCGCTTGCGCTCCTTGCCGACGATGACGCCCTTGACCTCGCCCGTGAGCCTGCCGTCGTCGCCGACGACGACCTCGTTGGCGTGGGCGTGGTCGATGCCGAGCTCCCGCGCCAGCCAGCCGGTCAGGGGGAGGAAGCCGCCGGACAGGACGGCCGTCTTGACGCCGAGCCGCCGAAGGGCCCGCAGGAGGTCGCGCACGCCGGCGGTGACGTCGAGGATCGGCCGGAGCTTCTCGAAGATGGTCGCGGGCAGGCCCTTGAGGAGGGCGACGCGTTCGCGGAAGGATTCGTCGAACTCAAGCTCGCCCATCATGGCCCGGTGCGTGATGCCGGCCACGCGCTCCGCCAGGTCCGGGGGTTCGCTGAGGTTCTCGGCCAGCAGGTCGATGACCTCCTGGGTGATGAGGGTGCTGTCCATGTCAAAGACGACGAGCCGGGGGTGTCGCCGCCAGAGCACGTCGCGCTGAATGACGACGTCGACGTTCCATTCCTGCTCGAACCGGTAGATGGCCTCGTGCTTCCGGAGGTCGGAGAGGTCCAGGTACTGGGGCGATGGCACGGGCGACAGGATGAGCTCGACGACCCGGGGGTGCTCCTGGTCGTCGAGGCACCTGTGGGAGGAATGGGGCTCCTCGGCGTCGTCGGGGAAGAGGAAGGTCGACATGAGATAGAGGAAGGACGTGATGCAGAGCGGGGAGACGTAGGAGCCGTAGAGGTGGTCGAGCTGTTCCGACTCGTGGGTGGGCGGTTCAAGGGGGAAGGCATCGAAGTTGGTCGTGGGAGCCATGTTGGGGGGCAAGGCCTCCTGGCTGGCCTCGAGACCATCGGCGTCGTGCCCCGCAGTCCTTGTCGTCGTCATCGTCGTCGTCATCGTCGTCGTTGCCTTCACGGCCGCGGCGCCGGCATCCTGCGCATCCTTGGCCGCTCCCTTGTAGAACAGCGTCGCGACGAGCCTGTCCGTCTTGTGCCCGGAGAGCGGGACGCAGTTAGGGTGGGAGTAGGCGTGGGTGATGCCGCTGTCGACCACGATGGGGGGGTTCTCCGCGGAGGGGATGCCGTTGAACGTGTGCAGCGTGCTGGGCGACCGCTGGGACGGCGACGGGGCAAAGTCCTCGACGACGGTGTCGATGCCGTGGCGATCGGAGATGCGGCGGATCTGCTGGTGATCGGAGAGATAGGAACTGCTGCGCATGCTGCTAGACAACTGCGGCCGCTGGGCGGGCGACTTTGAGGTCTCGTGCTCCGCCATATCGACTCCTTCTCGTCGGACCTCTCTTTCCACGTGAAGGTCGCTGAAGATGCTTGCGTAAAGTGATGATGTGAAGTGTCGATGGTACTGTGGCCTGAGATGTCTTTGAGCGCTAATGCAGACGAAAGAGACGATGCTCACGCAAGAGACGTGGCCGAAAGACTCGATATCGTGAACGACTTACTCCGTACCCGGGAAACCAGATGCTCAGCCGTGGCCTCGGATCAGCCGCGAGTCGCGCCGCGATGCTCGGATCTTTTGATTGAATGGATCTGCTCGCTGCAGCTGCTGGAAGTGGGAGATCAATGCATGCTTGTGCTGTCCGTCCACGCGAGCGCGGAGTAACTCTGAGCAGATGCGGAGCTCCTGCTGCATGAAACGTGCTTATCAGAGGAGAAACATCAAGATGCCTATCGGGCCCTCTGATTGGTCTGATTGGTGTGAAGGAGTTGAGCAATACTACTCCGTACGGAGTAACGGAGTACAGGTACGATGGGATGGTGCGAACGAGGCGATCGAGGCGATCGACGACCTGCCTATCACAGCGCTCGCGGCCGAACCCTCGTCTGGATGAGATGTCACTGGTTGAAAAGGCCATTGTCGAACCACAAGAGGCCACGATGGCCATGTTTACGGGTGCGAAGCTGCCTCTCCGTTATATCGATCAATTAGTTGATGCTTCAGAAGAACTTCAAGTAGTGCAACAGCGTCAATTGCACCTGCCTCGCCAGCCGATATCCATGGACAACCATGGGAGGAAAGAGCGCACCTCCGCCTTCCACATGTTGGTCATTCCGCATGTGAGAAGGAGCATCTCAAGCCTAGGTCACTCTATAACTCTATATTAGTAATCACGAGCACGAAACCCCGCGATGCCTTCAAAGAACGCGACCTATCCAGAAACCTCTCCAGCACTTCTTCCAATTCCTGTCCTTCAAGGAGAGTGGCATCAACCCCGATCCTGTTCTCTACCTATGTAATCATCTCGCTGCGGGGTGCCCGCTTCCAACTGGTATGTGCGGAGTACTCGTACTCCGTACATATGTACTCGCACTCGTACGGAGTAATCTTCCACCCTTACTCAGCACCCGACGACCCGGCTCGGACCACCGGCCGGCCCACACCGCACCGCAACCATGACGCACGCCGCTGAACGCTGAGAAAAGCGCCAATGCAGGATGGGCGCACAACAAGGCGCCTTGGGCCGAAAGCCCGAGGCGACGAGCCGCAAGCGTCGCCGGAGCGGATGGCGCGAGCGGACGGTGAAACGCCCCGGACGGGCAGTGCCCGGAGGCCCGTTGCCTCTCGCCAGTACATTTACCTCTCCATACTGCTCGTACGACTCAGTACGAATACTCCTGCTGATACATATGGACAGGGCGAGCCATTTGCCGTCTGTCATCAGGCCCCTTACCCGCGCGGTCGTTCCTCGGAAGAAGAATCAGCGCTTCTGCTTGATTTCCAATTCAGGTCTCGTCATCTCGGAGCCCCATTATCCCTCATGCATATCAACAGGCTCGACAAGGAGGGGGATCGCCAAGGATCTCGGGGTCGCCCTCGAGTATCGTCTACATCTCCTGCTGCCCCCGGGCCGATATTCAGGCCAAGTCCTCGATACCAATATTCGCGGAGGCACCCCCTGACGGAGCCCCTCGAGCAGCCAATCAGAGCGCTCACCCCGACATCGCGGAAGCTTTGGCGTCGATGTCGTGATCGCTCCTAGAGGCAACAGGCTGGAAAAAAAAACCAACACGGGCCAAATCAAGATCCCTCCTGGTCCTGCCGCGGCGCTGAATAATTCCATTCGCATGCCAGTTGCATGCAATTCAAGGGCTTTTTGTCCCCGACGAACATGGTGTACCGGGGGGGGGGGGTCTTTTCTTTGCCCCCAGGGGGGCTTCTCGTACTGTAGGGATGGCTCTGGAGAGAGCATGTCCGGATCCCCACGGCAATGGCTCGTTTGCCCGTTTCAGAATGCTCTTGACCAACAGCATATATCAATGGCATGAGGAGGGAGTGGGATTTAACCTCTCTTGTGCCCTCCGTATCTCCTCCTCCTTTCGTCTCATACCCTTCGTGTGAACCTCTATCTGTCTTCGTCCATCTTGTCTTCTCGACTCGCGCAAATCCTCCTTGGTGTATACCTCCTTTCGAATCTTTCGAAGCTTCCTGTGTTAGGAAGAGAAGAACAGAACAGTGCCATTCTCATCACTTACCCCTCTCACGGCCTCACTCGAGATCCAAACCCAGTCCTCTTTATTACCAGACACAACTCCCGCTTCCCACCATGGGCCACAACAACGGCGTCGAGTCAGGCTATGCCTCGGGACGATCGGACTGCTCGACCCCGCCGCCGGAGAACCACCTCATCTCGCTGAGCAAGGCCCACATCGAGTTCCTCAACAAGCAGATGGAGGGGATGCACCCGACGGACATTTTGCGGTTCTGCAAGATCATGTTCCCGAACCTGTACCAGTCGACGGCGTTTGGGCTGACGGGCCTGGCGACCATGGACATGCTCTTCAAGATCCAGCGAGAGAACCCTGAGTCGCGGCCGGTGGACCTCATCTTCCTCGACACGCTGTATCACTTCGAGGAGACGTACGACCTCGTCGACCGGGTGCGCGCGCGGTACCCGGGCACGCGGATCCACGTGTTCCGGCCCGAGGGCGGCGCGACGGCGGCGGAGCTCGAGGCCACGTACGGCGACAAGTTCTACCAGCACGCGGGCGACATGTACGACTACATCGTCAAGGTTGAGCCGCTGCAGCGGGCGTTCGACACGCTGCGGGTCGCGGCGGTGCTCAACGGGCGGCGGCGCAGCCAGGGCGCGGCGCGCGGGGCGATCCCGATCCTCGAGATGGACGAGGAGCGCGGCATCGTCAAGATCAACCCGCTGGCCGCGTGGACCTTTGCGCAGGTCAAGCAGTACATTGACGACAACGACGTGCCGTACAACGCGCTGCTGGACCGTGGGTACAAGTCGGTCGGGGACTGGCACTCGACGGTGCCGGTGGGCGAGGGCGAGGACGAGCGCGCCGGCCGTTGGAAGGGCCAGAACAAGACCGAGTGCGGCATCCACAACAAGAAGTCCAAGTACGCCGGGTTCGCCGACAGCGCCATCTCGGTGGAGCACGTGGCCTGAGGGTCGACGGCGACGATGACGGATCACTTGGAAAGGTCCGAAGTGGAAGAGGAGGGAACGGCAAGACAGGCATTGGGATGGCGTTTCGGTTGGGATCTGATATCACATCTGCGTTTTCGATTGATTGCGAGGGAACATGAGCACGGTTTGATGGATCGCGGCGGCGTTTTGGAATTTTTTTTTTTGATCGTCTTGACGTTGGAGGTTGGAGGAGAAGAAGAGGAGAAGAGGAGAAGAGAAGAAGAGGAGAAGAGGAGAAGAGGAGAAGAGGAGGGGCACAGTGTTTGCACAGTCCCAACCACGATTCTTTCGAGATATTGGCACTGTACCTGCTACGGCAGCGATTTGTCCATGGATTCTGGCAAAAAGGATCTGATTCTCTAAGATGAGGAGAAGTGTGTATTGCGAATGAGCGTTAAATGTTAAATGTTTGAAGTGGTGTCGTCAATGTAGAATCCAAGTCGAGTTGCAGAATCAAATGAGCTCTCGTATTGCTTCAAACGTGTCGTCCATGGAGTTGAGACAATTGCAGTCAAAGCCTCTATCAACCCGGCAAGGACTGCTGCGCCTTCACCTCCATCCTTTGAAGCCTCACCACCCCCAATGCTCATCTCAAGAGCCAGCAATACGTCTCCAGACTTTCATGATTTTCATGCTAAGCTCGATGCCTCTCACGCGTGATCATATCATCTCGAGTTCTGTTCCCGCGCATGTCTGCCGCCCACATAGTAACAAACGACCTCTGGATCCATATCGAAATCTCTACCCAAAAGGCGCTAAGATGCTTCTTCCACCTTGACCCCAACTTCCAACGCAAGAGCCAGAGTCCGACACGACGCCCTCCTAAGCTTCTCCGTCCAGAGCACATACATACGTGTACAGGCCTTCAATCATGGCGGCCCTCGCTCCGCCCCAGCTCGCGTTCGCCGCCAAGAAGAGCAGGATCCTCCAGCTCCTCGCCGTCCCGGACGCGGAATACACAGACGCCTCCCCTAAGGGCTCCGTGGACGCCGCCATCCGCCACCTCATCGACGAGGTCAACGCCGTCGACGGCCTCGTCACCACCAGCAGCTGCGCCGGCCGCGTCTCCATCTTCCTCGAGGGCAGGAGGACGCGCGCCGTGGGCCCCGCCGAGGGAGAACAGGCCCGGGACGTCAACAGCAGCAGCCTCGGCCCCGAGAGCGGCGAGCAGGTCGCGGGCGTCGGCGGCAAGGGCGCGGGGGGAACGTGGCTCTACGTCTCGCACGAGCTGGATCCAAGCCTGGACGAGGACCACGTCGGCTGGTTGCGCAGCCTGGGCCTGCTCGAGGCCGCGGACCCGGAGGAGATGCTGTCCCCAGACCCCGAGCGGCGCCTCATCCACCTCAAGTTCGAGCCCATGGTCAGCCTCCCCCCCTCTTCGACTTTCTGGCCAATATGGACTACTAAGTAGTGCTAAACGCCCCAGATCCTGCACGTCCTCACGGCATCGCCGGCCCACGCGCAGCTGCTCCTCCGCTGCGCCCTGCAGGCCGGCTTCCGCGAGTCCGGCGCCGTGAGCATCACACCCCCTTCCAGCAACAACAGCAGCAGCAGCAGTAGCGAGCAGCACCCCGCCATGCCCATGGTCGCCGTCCGCTCCATGGGCCTCGGCCTCGAGTCCCTCGTTGGCTACGCCCCCGGGCCGGACGCCGCCCGCCGCCGCCGCACCGTCTCGCCCGAGTACCTGCGCATGCTGCTGCGCGTCTGCAACGAGCGCTTCGCCGAGAACGCGAAGCGCATCGAGCGCTTCCGCGACGCGTTCGGGCGCGAGGTCCGCGCGGCGGCAGCCGGGGGGCACGGGGCTAAGATGAGCCCGGAGGGGGGCAGGTGGGAGGATCCCGCAGAGAGGAGGGAGAGGAAGAGGGCAGAGGGGCTGAGGAGGCGGGCGGCGCTGCAGGCGGAGCAGGCTGAGCAGGCGGCTTCTTCTTCACAATCGCAAGACTCGTGCCGGTGACGGAGATTGAGTCACACCAACTCCGACTTCATTTGGTGATGTGATGCTCCAAGCAAGGCGTGACACAATCGGGTCCCTTTGTTTCCCCTTTTTCTGTGAACCGCCGTCTATAATGCAAGCATACCGCAACACGTAGTACATAGATCCCATCCTGCTGTTTTACGTTCTCTCTCTCTCTCTCTCTCTCTCTCACACACACACACACACACCGGGAAAGAAAAGTCAGAACCCTCGCTCCGTAGGTATTCCTCAGGTCCGTCACGCCGTCACCCTGTCCACCCACTCCCGCTCCATCTTCTTCACCTCGGCCTTGAACCGCTCCACCTCCTCGTAGCACTCCAGCGGCCGCCGGTCGTTGTCCCTCAGGCACCGGATGACGCTGCTCCTCGCCACCTCCACACCGCGCGGCACCTCCTTGAGCGTCCTGCGCCGCTCCAGCTTCTCCCGCAACTCCTCCACCTCCCTCCCCAGAGTGTAGCTCGTCGCCCTGCCGTCGTCCCGCGCGGCCGTCGCCGCCGCGTCCTGCGCGATCCTGTCCTGCGCGAGCTTCAGCGCCTCGGTCTCCTGCGCCGACAGCCGCTTCAGCTCCTCGCCGAGCCGGGCCTGGACGTGCTGCTCGACCAGCCGCGCGCGGGATGCATCGGACTAGATTGAGAGATGGTCGCGTCAGTCACGCACTCCTAGCATCACGACCACTTCTTCCTCCTCCTCCTCCTCCACCTCCTCATCCTGCGACATTCCGAGACAGAGGCGCACACTGCTCAATGGGGCCAATTGGGGGACATATCGACATACCTCAGGGCTGGACTGCAGCGACTCGATCACGGAGTGGGAAACGCTCGGCGGCCCTGCGCTGTGATGCTCGTCAGCACTCGACACCCATCCCGCATGCGCAGCTCACAACATGTCCGTGGGCGTTTTTAAGGCTCCCCAAGGGACCTGAAGGGGGGGGACGTACGACTTCCAAACGTAGCCCTGGGGCTTGGACTCGGCGGCACCCATGGTCGTCGTCGTCGTCGTCGTGCTCGAACGGTTGCGACAACAATGCCGGTACGTGACGTGGATTCAATGTCTCGCGGATCGGCCTGCCAGCGCCAGCCTTGCTCGCTACCAAGTATCAATGGAAAAAAGTTCCGGGCTTTTCTGCGGTTCTGCGGATTTTGGAAGCGTCCAATCCAAACCCGTCGCCAATTGTCGACTTGCGAGCCGAGCCTGGCGTCATGGGATCGGCTCTGCTGAGGTAATCGGAATGTGGCTGGGGCGTTGGCATGTGTGGCTGTGATTAATCCTCTTGTTTACCCTAACCCTCAGCTGAATATTCTGATATGTGCTTCAAGTTCTTTGCAATGTTCCTCTCCAAACGAGGCCTTCGAGATCTGATGGAACAATTTTGTTGCAGATCTGCCTCGTGACCGCCAGATGATCCCGAGCCTCGCTTTGCTTCTCTTCTTCAGGCCACCCATCCTCAGGCTACTTAGTTTGTGGTGGATTTGTACCTCGACGACTCTCGCTCGAAAATTGAGAGATTGGAATGTTAATCTCAGATCTGGTACGGAGTCGCTCATCGATCAATTAGCCGATCATGCCAATCTGTACAGTGCAATATCAGGGAGCATTCCGAGACACTGAGGGAGAACGCAGTACGAATGGCTCTTCTCCCGTCGCACAGATATCGGGAGACTTGTAACAGCTTCACGAGACGTGTCACAGATGACCAATGTGGTCGAATGTGTCCGGCTAAAGAGTCGAGCTTCGGGGTCTCACAAACAAGTTTTCGGATGCTGTCCCGTCACAGGCGGCCTTGCTGCACGCCGTCACGACGTTCAATACAGCCCCTTTCGTTCATTCTCTGTTAGTACGGCTTACGCCTGTTGCTTGGTTCTTATCCAACGTGGATATCTCACTTCATGGCTCGTTTCGGACCATGCTCCGCACCTGTAGCAGATAGGAGATAGCCAGAAGAAGGAGAGAAATCTTCGTCGAGCCCCTCTGGTGGCGAGAGCTGAAACTCTGTGAGGTGTGTGGGATCTGCCTCTGCGATTGGTGGCCCGATCACCTGCACGGAGCTCGAACCCCGGCAAGTGCCTGCATGTCGCTAGACGCCGATGCAGCGAATGACGCCGCGAAGAAACTTGTTCCATCCAGGCCGCTCGGGTTTCGCAGATGCGGGACATCCTGTGCCTGGCGATTTGGCGCCAATGCCCCGCTCCCTTTCGCTGCTGGACGCTGTCCTCGCGAAGGTGTCGGCGGCAGGCTGGCAAGGCAAAAGTCTATCGATTGGGGGGAAGCTGCTCTTGATTCTGGAAAATCGGTGAGTCCGCGATGCGCTTGGGGGCTGTGGTGTGTCCTGGATACCTGGCACTTGATGGGCCCCGCGATTCCGTACCTGCACCATTGGGTCGAGCTCTCATCCGAATATCCGTTTCCGAGGACGGCGATGCTTTATACTCCGTGTGTGCATACACACATATTCCGCGTGTTGTGAGACAGCCCTACGGCCTGTCCTCAGGGATCCATTCCCGTATCCGTAAACGTTGCAATGGTTGGGCTGAAGGGCTGTGTGCTTGAAACAGCCTCGATGGCAGCTTGGCCCTCTGACTGGCGTGTTTCAGCGTCATGCAGAGACGGAGGCCCCAGAAGGGGAAACAAAAAGGAGAGAGAAGTGAGGGCTCCCTACCTGTAGGTTATGGGTGTGATGACTCGTCTTTTTTACATTGATGCCCTCGCATTGTTTGATGCAACAAGAAGTTGTTCTCAGGGAGTCGTGATAAAACCACGCGGGGG
>NQYS01000009.1:56059-80491 GCA_003055955.1 Escovopsis sp. AC
GGGGGAGGGCAATCTGGCCTTGGATCCCACCCCTTTTTTTTCGACGGCCCATTCCGTCACTTCCTTCGTTCCGGCCTTTGTCTTGTCCTGACTCATCTTGTCTCGTTTCAGTTCCGTGAGAGAGAGAAAGAGAGCGAAAGCGAGCGAAGAGAAGAGAGCCCACCAATGAGCGTCTCGCACAGGCCGTTTCTCAGTAGCTTCTCATGCCAGTCCCGTCCCATACACCCGCGCGCCAGCAACCCATCGTCGTATCCGTCCATGACCCTTCGCGCCGTGAAAATCGCAAGCCAGAAAAAAAAGGTGAAAAAAAAGGAACAGATGGTGTCAAAGATTATCCGCTTTAAGCACCGGCGACCAAGACATTGTTGATAGGAATGTGGACTGTGACAAGCCTGTTAGTCACGCGAAACACCTCATCAAGTGATAGACGTGCAGAGGGTGTGGACGCCACGGCGTTCAAAGGTCAAGGCCAAGGAAAGAAAAGAGGGGGGAGGACTCACTCAGCTTGACCACGAAGCCAACAGCGCCCATGATGCCGAAGCCGACGCCGACGGCCTGGCACAGCTTGAGGAACTCCTTCTGGTCGGCTAGAACCCCAAATTGCATGTTAGCAGCCATCGACTAGTATATCGTCTGGTATGGTCTGGTATTCCATCGTGCGTCGAGAGCGGTTCGGGTCTCGTCACGTACGCTTCTGGCACTTGTTGATGAATTGGACTCCATCGCGGAAGAACTCCCGGGGAACGTCGAGGATCTCTTCAACCTGGTCGGCCATTATGATGATTGCGCGCGGTGCGAGGGTGATTAGACGGCTGCAAAGGAAACAAAAAGAGCGGGTGGTAGGGAGGATGATGGCTGAGGAGTCGAGGGCGGGAGAGGCGATCGTGAAGTTGGGGAAGTCGGAGTTGGAGTTGGAGTTTGGCAACTTCCAGTTCAATGGAAGCACATTGATTAAATGGAAGTCAGTGGATCGAAGGTACTTCCAGACACGCCTAGATGGCCAGCGATGCGCGTGTACTCCATATCTTTTTTCTCCCCTGCTGCGGCAAGTCGATGCTGCAGCCGCCGAGGCTGCCTTACGTAAGATGCCACATTTCCTTGAAGTCGAAGCTGCGGTGCCACCGTGGCCGCAACAAATATCGCCGAGGATCCGCCGGCGCTGGCTTCGCGTTCACAAGTCGAGAAGTTCTCACAAATAGGGAATTGCAAGGATGCACGGAGTACGGAGTAGGATTCTCTGAATCCATCAGCACGAAGCATGGAATGTACTCGTAAGTTCACGGCACGATTCAATTTGGATCTGTCTCCGGCAATGGAAAACTCTATTGGATCTTGAGGACGTTCAGAGTCACGGGGACGGCGGGATGTGAACAATCACCTATTTTGGGCCGCTTTCACCTCGACATGGACATGAGCGAGACCGTCACCGCCGCAGTCTCTTGACATCAAACAAAAGGACTCCTGAAATGCCGAGTGCTTCTTTTTCTCCTCCTCCCACGCGCCTTTCGCCAAACTCCAAATCACCGGTATGCCAACCTGAACAGAAAGATTGGAGGGAGTGTCAGATGGGTAGACCCCCGCCTCCTCAGTTCACTCCGCTCGCTCTGGCGGGTTGAAAAACTCCTCCAGCCTCTTGTCCGGAGCCTTCCATTCAGGCTCTTGCTTGTGCCCATCAGGCCCACAGCGCCACGAGCAGGCTCGACGCAGGAACGGGACCGCCATCTCCGCCTTATTGCTGCACAATTGTCCCACCGAGACCGACAAGACGTCGGGATTGCGGTGGACATCGATTGTCCTCAGCTCTCGCCACTCGATCCACTCCATGGTGGGAACGACGATGGCCTTGCGACATCGCGAGCATGTCAGCCCGCCTTGTTCGCGCTGCTCGGCGGCCCGGCGGATGAGTGCTCGCAAATGGCCGAGATCTTCCGGTATGTAGGACTCCAGATGGTGGAGGTGCTTCGACTGGTGGCAAGACCGGAGAATGGCCTCAACCAGGCTGGGAACGACGCTTGGCCTCAAACTCTCTGCCCTGTCTAGAGGGGCCCGAGATCGACGGGCGGCTCCGACTCTGTCGATGTCGGCCGGATGATCATCGCCGTTGCCGCCGAACACCTCCACCGTGGTCGGGACCCCGGCTGGCCCACCTCCGAGGGCCAACTTGAAATCCGACAAGACCACGCCGCTGGAGCTCAGCCGCTGGACCGGTGATCGGGCGATGCGTCGGCTCAAAATCTTCGGCAACAGCGACAACTCTTCCTCCTGGCCACGGCGGAAGGCATATCTGACCTTCGGCGCGGCAAATCCAGGGCGACTGGCAGGGTGGTCGTCGTTACGGATATAATCAAACGGGCGCGTCGGTTGCACAAAGGGATTGGGAAACACCGTCAGGTCCCTCAGGCTCGTCCCGGGTCTCAAAAAATCCAGCAACTCCCCCGGCAGACTGTGTAGCCGGTTCTGAGACAGATTGAGCGACACGAGATTGGGGAGCTTGCAGATGGCGGGCGGCAGCTCTGTCAGCTGGTTCCCGCGGAGACTCAGCACCCTGAGGTGCATCAGGTCAAAGAGGGCGCCGGGAAGTCGCGTGAGACGGTTGTTGGCCAGCAAGAGCTGTGGCTCCGGCAGTTTGTGGGTGAAGCCGACATCCCTCACAACCACCGGGACGTACGCAAAGTCCCCAACGCGACTGATGGTATCGCCGGAAAGCTCCTCAAGGCCAAGCGAGTAGAGATCGAAGCAGTCATGCCCCCTGTCGAGGCAATCCTGTATCTTTATCTGCGCCAGGCGCTCCGCCGGCGAGATCGTCGGGGCCTGTCGCGCGGCCTGGCGAAGCAGCCTCACAGGGGCTGGGGAGTCCGAGATCTCATCTGGCTCGTCGTCATAATCGGTTAGGTCGCTGCCCATGTAGATGCCGCTGTCGATTTGGCGCGTCAGTGTCCTCTTTGAAAGTGGCAGATCGTGAGCCGGCCCCTCGTTGAGGCTCGACTCTGACGACGTCGGACGCTGGTGGAACCAGGACCCGATGTATCGTTTCTTGCGTCGGTTCTGGTTGTTGTAGTTGTCCAGGCCGGGGTCGTCGTCGCTGGAGAAGAAGGCCGGGTCGCTCGACTCGCAGGCCGACGTCAGCGGCAGTGGAGATGCGGCGCGCCCCCGCTGTTTTCGCCGCTTGCGAGGGTAGTTCGAGATGCACTGAGACCCGGCATTCCACGAGACCGCGGGGAGAGTGGGCAGCAACGGTTCTTCCTCGTCCATGTGTGGGTGTGAAACGAGCGCCCGCACCTGTACGAGTACGAGGACAAGCTCAAGAGATGCAAGGGATCAATGGGCGGGGACTTTGTGATGCAATCCACAGAGAACAGGTATGACTGCCGATATGCTAGTGAGACAAGGGTGTACGAGTAAAAAATGCTGTAGAAGAAGGGAGGAGATCCAAGCCGCACAAGGCAGCGAGGTGGAGCATTTATCCTTATCTCAAGAAATTCATAAAAAAACAACAAGAAGAAGAGAAGAAAACCCAAACCCCTATTGGATGCTACGTGTCGGCGACGGCGAGCGGCTGGCAGTGGGATGGCCGGATGCAGGTTAAATGAACGGCTGGAGATGCGCGTCACGCCAGAGGGAAGCCTGACGCGTTGCGACGCGCTCCAGGTTTAATTGACGGCCGATAAGAAATCGTTGTGTCCGGTATGACAAATCCCGATGCGCACAAGCTAGGTATTGATATACCCGATATGGAAGCCCAGTATGCAGCTAACGGGTCATCACCCTCCAAGTGCAGGCAAGTGGAAGCGAACAGAGAGGCCATGTTGTTTGCTCGCTTGGAACCCCGCGTCGCCATCGTACATATGTACTCGTATTGACGCCACCACGCGTCCAATTCTCGCCCGAGGTCCAGAGCTTTCAGCTTTCCGTCTGCATGCGCCCGGCTTGGGTCGTCGTTCGGGGACCTTCGGGCTCCAAGCTGCCTACAAATCAGGCTTCGGACAGGTGTGCAAGCTGGTCGCGTGGCGTCCGCCGGCAGGAGATGGTGGCATGGTTGGAGGGACGCCTCCCCTTCCTGTGGGCAATGATGCATCGTCAATTCGAGGAAGGGGGGGGGGAGGGGTGAGGAGCTTTCTTGGCCAGCGAATTAGCAATGTATCGCACGGGAGGAGCTGAAGCATGCATTTGGATGGACGGCTCGAGTTGCTTGCAATTTTCCTGCAGACGAGCTAGTAGTGTGTTTCAATCCCAGTCGTCGTCCTCGTCGTCGTCGGTGCGTGATCTGCCAGCGTTGCCCGTCTTGATCGTCTTCCCGTTCAACCGCTCCTCCTCCTCGTCCTCGGCCGCTCTCCTCCTCTTGACCACCCTCATGTCCGAGTCCGGCACTGCGCCAACCTCCACGAGCATGTCGTCGATGTGCCGCATGCTCGTCCTGGGCCCGGCCAGCGTCATCAGCGTCACCACCTGCTTGACGATGTCGCCGTTCTTGTAGACCAGGATCGTGGGGCAGTTGCGGTCGGGGTAGTTCTCGATGGCCTGGTTCGCCCGAATCTCGCAGAACTTGATGTCGCCGTAATCCTTCGCGGCCTGCCTCCACAGCTCCGAGAGGACCTTGGACTCGACGTTGTTGCCCGAGGTCGACGTGAGGTTGACAAAGACGGGGCCTTGGCTCGACGCATCCGTGACTTCGCGTTGGTACTCGGGCTTGGAGATGGGGTATACCGATCCGTGGACCGACTTCTTCTGTATGCTGTTGAGCTCGGCCATGCGCTTCTGTCGGTAGGCCTCGAGGAAGGCGTCGTCCTCGTCGTCCTCGAGTTCGTCCAGCTCGTCGAGGTCCCTGCCCTCAAGTCTGTTCTCATGCGCGAGCCTCCTTGCCTCCAGGATTGCCTCCTCGATCATCGGGGTCGGGCTGGGGGGCTTCTCGGGGATGATGCCATGGCTGCGCAGGATGTCGTTCCTATATAGAGAGAGGGTTTTAGACGCAGGCTTTGGGGAGATGATGGGGCGACGTGCCACTCTGTATCGGCATTGGGATCGCCGACCTCGACGGCGATTCGTTGGTCTTGAGGAGCAGCCATAGTTGTAGACTGTGAACTAGTATGTATTCAGTTCGATGATACAACCAGGCAGCCCTTGTCGAGGATTGATGGTGATGATGCGAGACTGGAAGGTATCTCGACGCAACAGGTACTATACCTGTAGTAGCTCCACTGGTAGCAGCCTCGACTCTTGAGAGGGTGTCGTAGTGCTACCCCACGATCTTCATCGATTAGGTAATCTATCGACCGTGCCGCCTGCACAGTATGCACAGTGCCGTCCAGGTCTCGTCATCCGGGCATAAAAGGTTGAGGGGGTTCCAAAGTTGTGTATTTTGTGTATGACAGGGAAGAGATTCCTCTAATTAGTGGGGGGGTGGCTGACGAGCCTATGACCCTTGTGCCCCGGAATAATAGATAACCCGTCCCGTGATTCATCTCTTCCACCAAACAAAGCGGCCCTCCGCGATCCTTCCTAGCAATAAGGCATCCTCCAATACAAGATAGTCTCCACGACTTCCATATTAGACATCCTAGGAAGAGATACCAGGGACATCTCTTCCACCAAACAATAGAGATATCCTCTCTGTCTCTTCCACCAAACAAAGCTCGGGCCATAATACCAAATAACATAACAGACAATCAGGGCCTCAACCTTCCCCTCAGTGACTGCCTGGGGGGCAACAACTCCCCAGAGTTCCCTTTCAGATATCCCTTCCGCATCACGAAATGCTTTAACGCGTCCTCATGGATGTCGATCCTCTTGCCTCCCCTCAGTTCTGATCCGTCCAAGTTCTTCAGTCGATATGATGACCTCCCAACTCTCCACGCGATTCGGAATGGGCCCCTCCATCGTGGAGTCAGCTTGTCGGGCTTCCCTTCTTGTACCACCATCACCATGTCATTCGGATGGAATTCCTTGCCGGTTCTCTGTTGGTGTCGATCTCTGCGATTCATGGCGATATGGAGGTTGTCCTCGGCGACCCGTAAATGAGTTGTCTCAAGCCGACCAAGGTGATGCATCACCAGATCAGCATGGCTCCTGTCATCAGGCATCGCCTCCCCGACATCCTCCAGGATTCTGTGGCGTAACCGGTCCTCCGACCACCCAGCGAACAGGGTTTGCAGCGTCGTGCGGTCGTGGGTTCCGTGCAAGATCTCACAGGGCGAGTATCCGAGGCTGTGGAGTATTCGGTTGTTTGTATCCCTCATCACCTGTCGAACGTGAAGGTCCCAATCCAGGGGTTGAGACGTCGTCTTGTTCAGGACCGACTGCAGGACGCGATTGGACACCTCCACCATCCCCACGCTTTTGTGAGATTGAGACGGGGCGTGGACCAGGTCAATTCCCTTCTTCCCCGAGACAAAGGTTCGGAATTCCCTCGACATAAACGATGATCCAGGGTCGGAGTAAAAGGCGATGGGTGTCACGGCTATCCAGTCTAGCCATTCGCTCACCTTGTTGACTGTTTCTGTGGCGTGGGTTGTCCGACAAGCGTATATCCAGCAGTAGCGTGAGAAGTAGTCAACCAGGACCAGCAGGTGTTTCATGCCCCGGTCAGTCTCTGGGAATGGCCCGACGTGGTCAATCCCGATCAAAAGGAATGGACGATCGATTATAATTGGTTGGTTTGGGGCCTTTGGAGTGTTGGGGGAGTGCTTGAGACACTGCCAACACCCCGCAATGTACTCAACCACGTCCTTTGCCATCCGTGGCCACCATACTTCCCTCATCAGTTGCCTCCGAGTGGTGTCAGGTCCAAAGTGTCCGGCGTTGTCATGAGCGGATTCCAGGGCTTGGACGACCTCCCCCTCACGGAGGCAGCGCAACCACTGCCCCTGGTGGATCTTCCACAGTTGTCCACGGGCCCAGCTGAAGTTTCGGGTCGCCTCTCGGTAGCGTCGCTGCTCATGTCGATTCACGTCGTCATCTCCGGGGATGTCACCAAGCAGGACTCGCACTGTCGACCCATACCATCCATCGGAACGCCATTCGTCAGCCAGGTCTTCCACGGTCGCATCACCAACGGTGGGGTGGCTGGGGTCCAGGCCGGTTGTCAGGGCAGCAACAGGTGGGCTGGCAGATGCTCCACAGTTCAACATCAGGTTGGGACTGCCGTCGATCAGGTACAGGTTGTCTTCGACCCATCTCCAGGAGGCGCCGCTGACGGTGGCGTCCAACTTTGTCAGCGTTTCCTGGCGTCCGGACTCCAAGTCAAGCTTCTCAAGGAGTTTGTCGTATCCCCCTTTGCCGTCTTTCCACACCCACAGGCCCTCTGCGTCAACAGATCCCAAGGATTCGACCACGTAGTCAGATTGGCAGTCATCCGATGGGAAGATGGTTCGTGAAAGTGCGTCGGCCATCGAATTCCGCCTGCCCTCGATGTAACTGATCCTGACGTTCAGCATGCGGAGTTCCGACACCCACCGAGCGTAAACGCCCTCGTGGTTGCCCGACACCATGAACCAGGTAAGGGGACGATGGTCAGTAAATATAGTAGACACAGCTCTCGCGCGAAAGAAATGACCGTGTCGCCGACAGAACTCCACGATAGCGAACAATTCCCTCTTGTACGTGCTGTAGTTCCGCTGTGTCTTTGTGAACAGGAAGGAGTCAAAGAGGACCGGGCACGGCACCTTGTCTCGGGTTTGCATCACGACGCATCCTGCGCCGTAGCCCGAGGCGTCAGAGTACAGCTCGCATGGCATATCGAACAGCACCCCGCTGGTGTCCATTGCGTTTCGAACCTTCTCCTTCATCATGGCGAACGATGCGGCTTCCGATGGACCCCAGCGCCATTCAGCTCCCCCAGTCAGGCGGGTCAGAGGCCTAGATATCTCAGAGCAATTGCGAATCCACCGGCGACATGGCCCAACGAGTCCGATGAATCTTTGGACATCCAACCGCTCCCTCGGGACAGGGAAGTCCATCAGCTTAGCCGTTCGATCAGGTTTGAGCATGATTCTCCCTCCAGTCCCGTGGTGCCATCCAACAGCGAGGATCTCCTCCATACCAAGGTACACCTTTTTGAAATTCAGACGGAGGAGGGCCCACAGCAGACGCGGGAGGAAGTGATCCCTGCACCATCGCCACAGGGTTGCAACGTCGTTCCCCGAGTGGAAGATATCATCGATGTACACATTGAGAGGAGGGATGACAAGGCCCTCTTGTTCCATCGCTGCGTACAGGGACGGCTCGGGATACGGCGCCGGGATTGGGCCAAAGGCGATCTTGACAAGCTCTGAGAAGGAAAATCCTGCGGACTGGGTGCCCTGGGGCATTCGGGTGCACTGTAGTTGGGGAAAACCTGGGGCCGAGAATGCCAGGATGTAACGAAGCGTCTTTTCAACGGGGATCGCCCAGTATCCATGCTTCAGGTCAAACTTGTTGTAACATCGGATGCGAGGGTCAGCCAGTTGGTCGTGCATGTCGGCTAGCAGTGGGATGTTGGAGGGTGGCAATTCCTCATCAACATGGGAAAAATTAATCGTCAGTCGTTGTTCTGCCCAGGGGTCAGACTCGTCTTTGGGGACGATCACCGGTTCGGCGTTCCAGGGGGACAAAGACTTGTTGACGGCCACCGTCTGTTCGTACATTCCCCCATCGATGCCTTGCTTGATGAGCTTGTGGAGCCAGTATTGTTGGGGGCGCGACCATCTTTTCCTCGTCGTAACGCTCCACGGGCGAGTTCCCGGTTTCAAATTGGGGCGATGGGTGTACAAATCCGTAGGCGGCATGTCAGTCACCGCAGTGCCCTCAAGGTCACGGTATGTGAAGAATGACCGCATGATGTCGATTCGCAGTGCCTCATCGGCAATCAGGGGGCCCAGAGTGATCCCCGTTTTCCCGAACCACTTTTCCACTACCGCAATCGGTGTAGAGTAGTCGATTTGGCGCCGAATCACCCTTCGACGAGTAGGGAACGGGGTCTCGCACTCCCCTTCCTTTGCCCAAGGTCCAGGCCAATTGTCTGAGTCTAGACGTGGGAGCCTAGGAAGACTGGCGATGACATCATCAGTTTCCGGCGGAGGGGGAAGGCCAATGCCAATGTCGTCAGGGTCGGGGGGTTGTGTGAGCTGGGGCTCGTGCTTGCCGGCCTCAAGTTCTTCCAGCTCAGTTCCCGCATACAGTAGACTCAGGCGGTATGCGGTGAGGAAGTCAGATAATATAGATGAGTCTTTTGACAGGCGGGGAGCATGGCCTGTCAACCACACGCATGGGTCAAGGGCAAATTGAGAGAATGACATTTCCCTGATCCGACGTGGGGTAAACAGTTTACAGACTTGTTCAGGTCGTGACCGGCAAATTAGTTTCCCGACGACTGGGATGATGACTCCTCAGAGTCGTCCGAACTGTCTTCCTCACTTCCATCGTCTGACAGGGACGAATCCCACTCTGACGAGCCGTCGCTGCCATGGTCTTCCCCATCGTCCAGGGACCGCGATGCCGGCGCAGACGGGGTGAGTGTCAACTTCTGACTTCTTCGAAGGGTCATGTCAGGACCCACGATGGCCTTTCGAGATTCGCCACGTGCCCGGAGACCAAACTCCAGGGATCCCTTGCTGATGTCGAACACCGCACCCACGTCGAACAGCCATGGCAATCCCAAGAGGAGGACAAGGTCATTTCGGTCGACTCGGGGGCAAGGGTTGACCACGGCCCAGACCTCCCGCCGGATGCCCTCGCATGACAGGGTAAAGACGACGTAGTGTGTGACGGGAGTTCGGCGTCCGTCAGCGTTAGTCATTGAGAGGCCACGAAAGCCCACATCAGCCAGGCTCTTTGACACCAGACCATGCTCCTTCACGAAGGAGTTGGCGATGAAGTTGGCCTCTGCGCCCTGATCGGCCTGTGCCAGATGCTTTGGGATCTCAATGATGCTCCTGCATCCAGTCGAGGACTCAATCTCGAGGGATACAGGGACCCTAAAACTTTTGGGACTGAACTTGCCGCCTCCAAACAGCGCAGCGTTACGGGAGTCCTCAGGGGGGCCGGCCAAGGGACACACTGGCCGAGAGACGCCAGCCGAGCGAGCCCCAACAGTCGACGACCTCTCGCGCTTGCGTCGATTGGATTTCCGCGTAGACAAGTGGCGGAACTGCTTAGCTCCTTCTGGGCTACATTGCCAAAAGGTGACCAGGTCAATAGGGACAACGATCTTCTTGGCCAGCTCCAACCAGTCAACAGGGCCCAGGCCCTCTCTGCCCCAGATCTCGGCTAGGCCTCGGGGTCGGCGTTGTCGCGGCTTAGGGGTCTCGACCGCTGCCGCACTCTGAGTCTCGTCGTCGGAAGGTTCAGCACGGGTCTTGCGCTTCTTTGTCAGGGGCTCAGCACCAAGGGTCATGACATTGATGATTTTCTGGGTGGCCTCCTGCCAAGAAGCACCGTCACCAAAGATCTCCTGCAGTTGTGACATAAGCTTGTCGGGTGCGATGTCCAGGTCGGGTCGCGATGACGCCTGCACATCCAAGTCCGTCCTCATCCCGTTCCCAGGGGTTGTAGCAAGACTCCGCACGCCAACTGAAGCATCGGACTCGGAGGGGGGGGTAGGGGATTTGTCCCACTCAGAGGCCAGCGGGTCTGGCATGGCGTCGTAGCTCAGGGAGGCAAAGTTCAGAGCTAGGCCGTCAGGCGTCGCACCGCCGGCCAAGCTAGCCTGACGCATTTCCCGATAGTACAGCTGGGCGGAGTTCATGTCCAGCGTACCATGGGGGGGGGCCTCTCCGTTCTTCGGTGGTAGACACAGAGACTTGAGGATGGCTTGTTCCCAGGGTTGGAGTGCAGCTTCGGTGGGCGCAGTGCAAGTGTTGACAAAGTGTCCCTGGATGCCACAGCGAAAGCATACCGGACCCCTGGCTGGGAGTGGGCAGGACCCATTCACGAATTCATTCCGAGACTCCTTCCTGTCGTGAGGGAGTAAGGGGAGGCTGGGGTTAGGGCGATGCCACTCTCGAGACTGATATGGACGACGCACGAACCGTGATCCGCCACGATTGCAGTTTGATGGTCGGGGCTCCGGTGTCTGAGGGTCGAAACGTGCTTGCTTCTGATCTTTCTGCTGAATCTGCGATGCAGCGGGCAACGTTGGCAGCTGAGACGGCTGTAGAGCAGAGTCCGTGGGGGGTCTCCAGCAGAGCGATGGGGTAGACGGGGGCTGTGGCCAACGGTGGGTGATGTCCGTGTTGCGGGGTGCGGCGAGCCCAGATTGTAGCGCCATGACATCTGGAACCGGTCTGTGGATTGCGGCCACAGGGGTCTCAGGGTCGACGATGTTGAGAATGTCAGGGTCAACACCATAATTGTGGACCAAGAACTGTTTGGGGTCCATGCCGGTGTGATCAGCGATGACTTTGGCGTACAGGTTTGTCAGGGCCTTTGACATGCTCGCTTGCTCAACGCGCTTACGGGAGTCCAGGACACGCTGAGCTTTCATCACACAGCTCAAGGCTTCCCCCAGACTTGCGGCAGCCATAGCGGACTGATTCACTGCCTCATGGAGGAGTTCTGGGTCTGCCAGGCCTTCGATGGTTTCGATGATTCTCTCTTCCAGGTAGTTCATCTCCAGAGTGGTCAACTGATCGCCCGAGTTAGCAGGGGGACGATCCCGCGCTCCAGAGCGATGGAGAGCGGCGAGGGCTCTGTTGAAGTATGACTCCAGGGACTCATTGGTGTCCTGAACGATCTTCTTTCGTTCTCCCCGAATGGTGTTCTTTTGGACGACGGCGGTTGGAAATTTTGAACTGAGGGCATTCTTGTATTCCACAAGGTCGGCTTTGTCGGCGATATCATCTTCGGCTTTAGACACGATGCTTGACAGGTAGCTGGTTGTGTCGACGAACTCCGCTGCTGGCCCATCTAACATAGAGTTGATGGTCTTGATGATGACGCTGGGCTTGTCGCCGCCAGGGACATGGATCATGCCCATGAAAAGGCGATCCATCCATCGTCCAATCGGGCCCGAGCCCTGGAAGGTGCCCACAGGGGTGAAGATGTTGCCTGGGGTTGCCATGGCAAAGGTGTGATCAGAGTCTCTTTCCGGATTGGGGTTCGTTCCTTCCAAAGTTGGCATTTCGAGGGGGAGGTCGTCTCCCACTTCCTGTTGACCCGATTTCTCTGACAGCTCTCGTCCGAACAGTGCCGCGATCGATGTCAGTGATGTCAGACACGACGGAGGCAGCGAAGAGGACGATGATGATCTTGATGATGCGTATTTTGATTTTTCTTGATCGTTCATGAGGGTGACGATGCGTTGACGTGTCGTCCCCAAGGTTTGCGAGCGCGCTTTTCTTTTGTCTTCGGATGCAGACTGGTCTTCGGATGCAGACAAACGCGGGCTGATTTCTGAATAATTTCCTCAAGAGGTAGTAGAGCGTAGGTATTAATCACCAAAAAGGTAATGATTACCAAAAGGAGCAAAAAGAAGCGTGGTCTCGATCCCAGCAGGCTCGCACCATAAAAGGTTGAGGGGGTTCCAAAGTTGTGTATTTTGTGTATGACAGGGAAGAGATTCCTCTAATTAGTGGGGGGGTGGCTGACGAGCCTATGACCCTTGTGCCCCGGAATAATAGATAACCCGTCCCGTGATTCACGGGCCATCTGCTCCAAGGCTCTTGCCCCCTCCATCGACGAGGCTTCATCAAGATGGCCTAGCGTTGCGAGGCCGGCCAATCAGCAGGTGGCGACGCCACATCACGTGCGTCTGCGCAGCAAAACCCTATGACGCTAGTCTCCTTTCGACAGAATTTTCGCAGTGGCCAGCAAACGGAAACCCCCCCTCAAACTCCAAGGAACTTTTTCTCGCTTAACTCCTCACCCTATCTTGCGAGCCTCAATACGGTCCCCATTTTTGTCAAGTCTCTCGACCCTCGCAAGACAAGCACGGCAAACTTTCATTCTCGAAAACATCAGTCAAAATGGTGAGCGACAACATCGCCTTTTTTTTTGCCTCCTCTTCTTCCCGTCTCCGGTGGACCGCGGCAAAGGATGGATCGATCGGGCGAAACGAGGGCGGAAATTGGGAAAAGGCGGAATTCGGGACGCATCGAAACCTGGGCGACACGAATCGAAATTATCGAAAACGAGATTGAGACGGGACACACGGGCGCGGAGACGGGCGAAGAAATCGAGAAACGATGATGGAAGAAATGACTTACTGACACCCGACTGCTTTAGGTGCTCGCTGTCGATCTCCTCCGCCCTTCTCAGGCTACTGAGAACAAGAAGCACAAGCTCAAGGTATGTGATGACGCCACTCGATCTGAAATTGGGAAATCTGGCAAAAAGAGGAAAAGGAGGAAAAGGCAATGATTCGGAGAAAGAATCGACATCTAACCATCTTTCGACACAGACCCTGGTCCCCGCCCCCCGATCCTTCTTCATGGACGTCAAGTGCCCCGGCTGCTTCACCATCACCACCGTCTTCTCCCACGCCCAGACCGTCGTCATCTGCCTGGGCTGCACCACTGTCCTCTGCCAGCCCACCGGTGGTAAGGCCAGATTAACCGAGGGCTGCTCTTTCCGGAGAAAGTAAACAACCACACACGCTCTCTCGATCTCGGCGCGGACGTTTCTTTCCTTGGGTGTTCAATGGCTCTTCACGGTTCCTGGTGGTGATCATCTCAGATCTGCAAATCTACAAAACATGACCTCGGGCGTGGGGCGATTTTAGACAGGCCAGCACTGCGACAATCAATCCTCTCCAAAGCCTCTTCTTTGCAGATAGAAGATGGAACACCCAGAACAAGGGGCGTTTAGGGGGTCTCCGGATATCTTGCATGGCAGCACACATCATTCTTCTCGTCTTTTTTTCCAATCACGCGCGCGCCTTGTACCGCAGAGTCGTCTTCTTCTTGAGACAGGGAAATAAAACAAAAAGCACTGCATTGTGGGTGGACAAGCCGGAGAATGGCTTTCGCACGAGTTGTCTCGAAAATTGGTCCTCGAGTGTGGGGGCCCGTTGGATGCGATGCCGTGGGACCGCCGATTTTGAAGATCGCTTCATACCCGAGTTCAGTGGGATAGTGTAGGGAGGTCACTGTGCTTCGCGAAATTCAGACTGGTTCTTCCTCGGAGAGGCTCTCGATTCTTCTCCACCGCGTGCTCCGTTGCCTTGGGGATCGATGCCGCGCCTCGCGTCCAGTACGTTGCGTTTGACGTCATTGGGGGCATACATGGACTTTGATCCTGGTTTGGTGTTGGATGAGTCCATATCGTTGCCTCACTGCGGTCGACGTCTGCGGTCATCTGGCAGAAGATCGTGGGCTGGCAATGGTTTCGGGACAGTCATGCGTTGCCTCACAGTCTCATGTCTATATTGCTCTTGTAATTTCCTTTTCCAAAAGTTCTGTTTATTCATTCCTTGCTTTCTCTATTTTCCAATACTATTTCATTGTCTCTACATCTATGAATCGTATCGTGACTCGAATAAAGGGGCAATGGACGGGTGATGATCCACGACGACGACGACAGCCTGGTAGGCTTTGGCTATAGTAGCGATTCTGCCCGCCCCTTTGAGGCCACAAGGCCCGAGCTTCCCCAGAAGTCCACCTCAAGCAAGACGCGAAAGCAATCATCTCGACCAGGAGCACATCGCTACTACCCATGGCATCCCGACTCTCACCGTCCCTGAAGCTACTCCGCATCCAGAAAGGGGTCACGGCACTCCATGTCCATGACTCTCCGCGATCTTCGCCTTTGCCCAAAGTTCTCCACAGGGCAGCTCAGATGACTAAGCAGACCCCCCAGGTAATTCGTAACTCTCAATTGCAGGTGCGAAGGAGTAGAGGAGTAGTACAGGTACGGAGTAGTACGGAGTATGTACGAGTACTACTCCGTAGTACAGGGTAGCCTCACGGGTGCGCACCCGCCGCTAAGCCCAACTCGGCCACCGGCAGGCACCGAGCCCGGCGGAGGTACCTGCCTGGCTGGGAGCGTGCCTGGCACAGCCATCTGCTCCACGGGGGTACCTCGAGGCGCTGTCCGGCGGTCTCCGCCCCTAAAACGCTCGCACCTTCGACGCTCAGCCACGCCCTCCGTAATAAACGGTTGATCCTCCGCTTCGAGTCCTCCTCTCCTCCCCTCTCCTCTCGGTCACTGGATCACCCTCCCCTCTCCCCTCAATCTCCGAGGCCCCTCACCTGTCATCTTCCCCTTGCCCCCCAACCTTCGTCAACCTTCGTGCGACACACTCCGTGCCTCCCAGTCTAACTTCATCGACGCTGCCACACACTCTACTCTACTCTATACACACTTTTGTCGCTCCTGTTGCATCTAGATCTACTATTTTTTCTTCCGGCATCCCATTTAGAAGGTCTCGCACGTCAACGCTAGGCTCAGCGGATAAGACAAACGTCATCGTGTCTCGGTCCCCTATCTTCTCAGGCCGTCACAGCAACCTGACGGACGATCGGCCGAGTCCCTCTCCCATCATCTATACTCCTTCTTCCACACCACCAAATACGCTTTCGAAGCTCTCTCCAGGGCAGAGGGAAAGCATTTCAAAATACTACTAGGATCCATCTCACCATGTCGACCTCGAGAGCCAAGCGTCCGTTCGCCGGCGCCGCTGCCGACCCTGCCCAGCGCCAGATCACCTCCTTCTTCACCAAGGCCCCCGAGGGCAGCGCCAGCCTGAGCCAGCCCCTGCCCCCTCCCCTCCAAGGCCCCCTCCTCCCGGCCGGCGTCCAGGCCGACCTCCTGACCGTGGGCATGCGCATCCGCAAGTCCGTTACCGAGGGCTACAAGACACACGGCGCCACGAGCGCCTTCAAGCTGTGGACCGACACCGCCACCAGCGCCGCCGACCTCTCCGCTGCCACCGGGGCCAAGCAGCCCCTCGCCAGCCATGTTGTCGTGGCGGCCAGGGCCACCCGGCCCGCCACGCGCGAGCTGCTGCCGTTCTGCGGCATCAACAAGATCGGCGGCTTGGCCACACAGCCCGAGTTCGATGACGACGACGACGACTACTACTATGAAGACGACGATGACGACGTCCCCGCGCTGGATGATGTTCCTGCATTCACAATCTCCCAGGAGAGCGCAGATGGCTACGTCTGCGAGACTTCGCGCAAGCGCGGCTTCGACGGCGACCACGGGGACGGCCAGGACTACGAGGAGGTGGTGTGGACGGCGGACGACGAGTGGGCACATCTCGGGGACAACGTGAGGGTCATTGCGCTCCCCCGGACGAGGGCCAAGGGCGGCGATCAGGAGAACATGGAGGTCGATGATGACTTCGAGGAGGCCGGGTTCCTCGTCTTTGGCGAGGGCTCCAACCAGATGGACTTCTGAGGGGTCTCGAGCCCGCAACTCTTCACTCGTACCACATTCTTCCATGGCGAAGTGGCAGAGGCCTGGCGGGTGTCGTTTTAGCACACGTGTGAAGCGTGGCCGCGTCAAGACCGGACTTGGGCATCATCATGGCGAACTGCGGCGTTTGGGAAAGGCGTTGGCCCAGGGCCGCGCCGTGCATCAGGACTACAGGACTACGGACTACTATATTTTTTTTTCTGTTCGGTCGATCATCTATTGCTTTACGTTTCTGAGTGACCTACCTCCTATGCTGTTATTATTCCGTTTGCTCACTAGTCAATATATTCCATTGCCACGCATCGAAAGATCAACGTCTGACGCCTGCTGTTCAAATTGTGCATCTCACTTTACTAACTCATCGAAAAACAGTCTGGTGAGGATGGCGTTGTAGATGAGCCCTACGTGGTGCCCGCAAATGGCTCTCGAAACTCGAGCAGGTCCCGCTGACCGTAGAACTCGCCGGCCACGGTGATGATCATGTTCAGCGTCGCCTGCATGTTCATCCTCTCGCGCTGCCTCTTCGCTTCCTCTTCATGACGCCGTCGCTCCTCCTCCTCCTTGTTGTTGTTGCCGCCACCGCCATCGTCATCATCACTTACGAGCCTCGCTAGGAGTATGCGTTTCGCCTCCTCGAGAGCTGCTTCATCGTATGGAGCGTCCTCGTCGATCTCGCCGTCGTCGACGTCTGTGTCGGTGGACATATCCATGGCGATATCGTCCCCTCCCGAGCTCTCTTCGTCTTGGATCACCTCGACTCCTCTCTCTCTGTCTCTTGCTTCCCTCTCTACCTCTTCGTACAGTTCAGCTTCGGGGGGATCTTCAAGGGCGGCCATCTCCACGAGGTTCGTGCCTAGGAGAATGGCGCGGCGGCCCAGA
The DNA here is from genome assembly GCA_003055955.1 of Escovopsis sp. AC. Taxonomy (NCBI): domain Eukaryota; kingdom Fungi; phylum Ascomycota; class Sordariomycetes; order Hypocreales; family Hypocreaceae; genus Escovopsis; species Escovopsis sp. AC. Next base: position 73,268 of record NQYS01000009.1, read on the forward strand.
TCTCGGATCCAGCCAATCTCTGTGTGATTTAGCTCTCCCTGGTCAGGGAGCCGGGCCAGGAGGGCCCAGAGCCAGCAACTCGTCCGCTCGGGGATCGGGTATCCCTGCCGCAGGAACTTTCCGCCAAGAATCACTCGCAGGATCCGAATGGCGGAGACTTTGGACAAAAGGGCGACCTGTACCGGGTGCGGATCATAATTATAGATGAGGTTGGACCAGGTCTTCATCGTAGGCGAACGGGGGCCGAACGAGGGCGCATCGGTAGCATAGCGGCTGCTGAGGCGGCCCGCGGCGTCCTCGGGCACTTCCGAACGAAGCCTGTCCCGCAAGCTCGTGAATCGATCTCTCACCGAAGCCAAGTATGCCTCTCGAAAGGCCTTCTCGTTGTCGCCGTTCGCAAGATCATCCGGCCGAGATCCGTTGTCGTCGTCGTCGTCATGCTCCGTGTCGCCTTCCCGATATGGTGAAATTCCTACGTAAGCGCCGTCGTCATAGTATCCCCTCGAATCGGCCTCGCTCGGTGTGCTCGCGTGCTCCTCCTCGATCTCGCCCTCTTCGTCGGAGTCCTGGTCGTCCCTAAATCCAGCGGGGAGTTGCGGGCCGATCTGCACCCTGGGCGCGACGAGCAAATGCGGGATCGAGCTGGCTTGCTGTCTAATACTCACCACATCAGCGTCCCGATTCTGCACTTCGTCGTTTCGCTCAGTAAGGGGCTTGCAGGTGAACGGGGTAACAGTGGGTGGGGAGCCTTCTTACCTCACGGACATCAGGTATGCCATAGCATCGGCGTCGTCCTCGAAGTCATCCTCCTCGCCACGCGGAATGGTCGTCACGTCGGCGAGCTCGGAGAAGACATATTTCTGGCCCCACGTCGGGTCGATGCCGGAATTCTGATGCTGTCGCGCCTTAGGGTGCTGGCCTTTGGCGCGTTTGGGCGCTGGCTCTGCATATCCATTCCCATGGTCCTCAAAGTCCCTCTTGTGAGACATGATGACATGACATAACCATTGGAACAGAAGAAGCAGACGCTGCGAAAAGACAAGAGACGAAGAAGATGGAGGAGGCAAAAGGGTGGATGCAACGTCGTGCCGTCAAATCGACGCTGGCAGAGCATGGCGTTATCGATAAGCCCGCCTTCCAACGCCTCCAAGCTGGATCCTCGAGAATCATTTCAAGCTTCAACGTCGCCAAAGACAATTCAAGCTCCAAACGCTTCATGGTGCGGTCTCAACAATGAGGGCGGCTTTCGTGCGCCGCGGGTCTTCCTTGACGAGGCCATGGCTTGATACTTTTGTGAGATGCCGAGCAGCAGCGCCGCAATGGCAGCGCTCAAAGAGCACATACAATCACTTCGTCAAAGCTCGTGAGGATCTCGCCTCCCCCCCTTCTCCCCCCTTTCTCCCCTTCTCGCCCGTCCCACTTAAAGGCAAGCAGGTCTCAAGCTGATAATCTGTAATAGCCAAGTCTTCATCATTCACCTATGACCCCCCTCTGCCTGTGAGAGCCGAGGCGATTTCCTTCAGGCTTGCCGTCAAGGACAACATCGCGACGGCCGACTTCCCCACGCAATGCGCCTCTGGCATCCTTCTTTCCCACTCCTCGCCCTTTGAGGCCACCATCGTGGGTCAGCTACGCGGCTTTGGCGCCACTGTCATCGGCAAGACCAACATGGACGAGTTCGGCATGGGATCCCACTCGACAAACTCCATACACGGCCCGGTGCGCAATCCCAGATCACCGTCCGGCGACAAGTACTCCGCGGGCGGTAGCTCTGGCGGGAGCGCTGTTGCGGTGCTCCTCGGAGAGGCCGACATCGCGCTCGGCACGGACACGGGCGGGTCGGTCAGGCTGCCCGCGGCTTACACGGGCGTGGTTGGGTACAAGCCGAGCTACGGGATCATCTCGCGGTACGGCGTGGTTCCGTACGCCAACTCGCTGGACACGGTCGGCTTCCTGGCCCGCAGCGCCGAGGCGATCCGAGGCCTGGTCTTCGACAACGGCCTGCACCTCAAGCACGACGCGTACGACCCCACGTCCATGTCCGCGCAGACGAGGAAACGGTGCTTCGCGGGCCGGCCGCGAGACCTCTCCGACTTGTCGGGCGTCACCGTCGGAGTCCCCCTCGAGTACAACATCGCCGAGCTCGATCCCGCTATACGGGACGCTTGGATGCGCAGCGCCGCGGCGCTCGCGTCCCACGGCGCCCGGGTCGTGCCCGTCTCCCTCCCGTCGACCAGGCACGCCCTCTCCGCGTACTACATCCTCGCGCCCGCCGAGGCCTCGTCCAACCTCGCCAAGTACGACGGCGTGCGCTACGGCGTCCGTGGGCCCGACAGCGACGCCGCCGGCGAGACGCTCTACTCGGAGGCGCGCGGCGCCGGCTTCGGCGCGGAGGTGAAGCGCCGGATCCTGCTGGGCACGTACACGCTCAGCTCCGGCGCCATGGACAACTACTTCATCAAGGCCCAGAGGGTGCGGCGCCTCGTCCAGCGGGACTTTGACCGGGTGTTTGCGCGCGAAAGCCCGCTCCGCGAGCCCGTGCAGTTCGACCTCAGCGAGATGCCTGAGGACACGGGCCTCGAAGACAAGCGCGGGCCCCCGCAGGTCGACTTCTTGCTTGCGCCGACGGCGCCCACGTTCCCCCCGAGGCTAAGCGAGCTGCGGCACAAGACGAGCGTGGACTCGTACAGGAATGACGTGCTTACTGTCCCGGCCAGCATGGCGGGCCTGCCGGCCGTGAGCGTGCCTGTGAAGACGGATGGTGCCTTTCCTGCTGGAATGCAAATCATTGGGCAGTATTGCGACGACTTGCAGGTCCTGGATTTTGCAGAGAGACTGGCCAAGTTGATGGACTAATGGCAATTGCGAAGCAAATTTTGGCAGTCAACGGTCTTTTCATGGGGTATAGAAACGATGCCTTGTACATGAATCCAAGGGTTTCCAAACATTGTTCCCTGAAGAAGTTCTCTTTGGAACTTTTCCGCCTGGCTGATCAAGTGCAGACGCTGACGGAAAGGTCTCGTATCCTGACGGCGATAGCCCTATTGCAGTTCCTTCGCGGCGTGAGTATGCTTTCGCTATAGTCCCCGAGATCCAAGATGATTGTGGATTGTGGATCATGAGAGAGAAGGATTGAAGTCAGGCTGTATCTCTTGCTGCTCATGTATAAGGGATAGCCCAGTCGGCCAGACCAGCGTATGGTCGAACTTTGGCCTGACGATGCATGCCGACCCTTGGACCAGGAAAGCGCAAGTAGCTCTGCGTCTGGTCTTGGCCTTTGATGCGAGCACAATCAATGTTGTCTGCCCTTGTAGCTCTTGAGATGGATCTCTTGCCCAAGCCTCCGCTTATGTGAAAATCGTTGGTCGAATATCGGTCTCTTCAAGGCGAGTCGCTTCGCCTTCGACTTCGGCTCCGGCTTCGCGATCGATCCCTCCGCTCCCCATCCCCCCCTTCTGACTGGCCATCCCCATCCTGGCCGTCGTTCATCTCCTCATCCCTGTCCGCCTCCTTCTCTTCTTTTTCTTCTTCGTCACCCTCCTCCTCCTCCTCCTCCTCCTCCTCCAGCAAATCATCCAAATCGCCCAGCGGGCTGACCCTCGGCTCCAGCACCTCCAGGTCCTCCAGCACCTCCCTCTTGGGCATCTTCCACAGGCTCGTCGCGCACACCCTGTCGCCCACGAGCAGCTCGTCCACGAACTCGTCCACGTAGCTCAGCCTCGTCCCGGCCCTCCCCCTCCTCCTCAGCTTCCGGCGGTCCTCGAGGTACGGCTCCAGCATCGTGTAGACGTCCTTTGCCTGCCGCGTCAGCCGCACGTAGAAGCACGCCAGCGCACGGAGGTACTTGAACTCGTCCCCGCCGTGCCCGAGGTACTCGCGCACGATGTCGTCCGAGGGCCCGAGCTCGAGCAGCTTAAACGCCAGGCACAGGAAGGGGCTGGGCCGCTGGGCCGCGCCGTGCGTGCCGCCAATGAAGGAGACGTGCTCGACGACGCGGTCGACGATGTCGGCCTCGTTGAGCGCGAAGCACTGCTCCTTGTAGAAGTAGGAGTCGACGATGCGGTCCTTGACGGCCTTCTCCATGATGTTGGCGGGGTTGAGCCCGTTGGGGGCCAGGGAGACGTTTGTGCCGCGCTCGTCGAGGAAGCGGCGCGCGTCCGCCTGGACGGTGTCCCTCTGCTTCGACATGGCTGAATCGAGATAGGTCCTCTACAACTTCTCGGCCGAGAGGTGGTATTGAGTATGATCGTGAAGAATAGCTCGGCGGTTTGCGACGCTCAATCGCGCATGATGGATGGACGAGTGCGGTGCTTCTTCGCGGAAAGAACGGCGCAGGTCCCTGCCTTCCGAGATGCGATAACGCCCATCCATGGACGATAAGATTGTTGCCGTGTCAACGCATCAGCCGCGCCTGCCAAAGTTGGTACCGCAGTAAGAAAGGCAGGCGCCGGTGACATCCACCTTCCCCAGTCTCGAACCTCATCCGACGCACCGCAAACGCCGTTGAATTTTCCTCCTCCTCCTCCTCCTCCTCTTCTTCCTCCATCCATCCTTCGATAATATTGTGATCTGTCTAGGTCCGCCGATCATTTTCGGGGCGAGAGTCACACGAGCAAAGCCCAGCCTGACATCCCCAGAGATGCGCAAGCTGCTCCTCACCTCGAGCGCCGTCTCGGTCCTGGCGACCGCATTCACCGGTACGCTGCATCCCGCCATATGAAAGCCACCCCAGCCATCTCCGGGATGCCGTAGGTATCCTACATAAGAATATGACCTGATCCCTGCGGATGCGGCTCAGGAGCTATTCCGGGTATCAGAAGGTGGATTGAGAAGAAGCTGAAGGGGTCGATCGCAGTCATCTTGTGCACGCTGGCGCTCTTCTTCAGCGGCTACACCATCCAGCAGCGCACACTGCGCCAGCTCCGCGCCGCGATCCGGCCGCGAGAGTCCCCGCTTGCGCAGCTGCCGGAGCGTTTCAGGCCGGTGCCCGTCAAACTGGAAGATGGCACGATCGTGCTGCTGGAAAGCGAGGCAGAGCGTTCGATCCTCGAGCAGCGCGACTTGTTCGCCGCGTCCGAGCCCACGGTAGAGGCCAAGCTGCAGCCTTCGTCGATTGCGGATCAAGAAGTCGCACCTGCTGGTCCTGCTGCTGCTGATACAGGAGACGGGGATGAGGATGAGGATGGGGATGGGGATATGCTCGTGGAAGGCGGCAAGGCGACGCGCAAACAGATAAAGATGATGGAGCAGATCACGGCACAGGCGGCGCAGAAGGCGTGGGCCGTGGAAAACCCGGATCCGCTGTCCAAGGACAAGGCGCCCGTGAGCAGGGCGCAGCGCAGGCGGATGATCAAGGAGGAGATCCAGAGGCTGGCGCATGGCCAGGAGCCTGTGTACTACCAGCGCCGGTTATGGTGAGCCTGATGCTCGCCTCGAGTGCTTTGCTCAATTCCGTTCTGTTTTGATGAGGATCTATTGCCTTCTACTGCCACAAGTCCCTGGCAAGGCTGCCTGCTAGCCTGTCGCAGCTTGCGATGTATGAGTCAGAAGGCGCGGGCACACGAATACGTCAGACCATGAATGAATCCATTCAATCGAATCCATCGAATCCGTTGACTCAATCCGACACGGCACGCTGCCACGATTTGTCAAACACCAATCCTTCCGTGCCGGTAGAACGCTGCCAGAATCAGACAAGTCACACAGGTGACAGCCCTGCTCACACCCCCCCCCCCCCTCTCTCCCTTTCTGTTCTGCTTACCATGTTCGAAGGTACCGGACTCTTCCTTTTCGTGGCACCCGGAATCATCATCGAACAGCCTCCGCTTTCGAGCTAGTTTGCGGCTGACCTCGTCCCAACGCAAGGGCGAGCTCCAAGCATCCCTTCTCCAGCGCAGCTGTGCATATGTACAAATGGAGTCTGACAGGTACAAGCACAGGTCCCAGGCACAGGTCCCAGGCACAGGCCCAGGCATAGGCAAGGCACCAGGAACCCACAATCGTGAGACTGGATGTACCCACGTGGATTCGGCAAACGCAGCAAGGGGTCGTCATCCGCAGCTCGCGCCCTTTGCCCGCCATCATACGATACGCGGCCAGCCTCATCCTATGCGGCGTTGGGTTCTCTGGCTGCATGTATGCGTGTATCACGTATATTCCTCCAGACAATCTATGCAAGGCCTGTGTCAGACAAGGGGTCCGATGACGATCCTTCTGGCGTACAGTAAAACGCTTCCTTGTGGGCCTGGAGCAGGTTGGGGAGAAGGTGAGCGTCCGCATGATCTCGGAGGGACGGAATCGTCGGTCTGCGTTGAAACGGCTCCCTTGCTTCTCGAGTTCCGCTGCTTATCCATTGGTCTGCACGGAGTACGAGTACGAAGAAGAATAGTGCATGATCAAGGCCTAGAGACAAGAGATGATGAGGCTGTACGGAGCTACGCGTGATGAGTGTCTCTGGCTCCCTTTGAACTTACTCGATTAGCCTATTCGGACACGATCGTGAACGCGCTGAACATTCGGTGAGCGCACGCTCAGCTCGACCCGGCCAGCTCGCCATATGCGGTCCGCTCCCCGTCCGGGGACCAGAAAAGCAATGGGGACGAACATGTTCGGCTGTTGTATCAGATCAGCTGCGAACTTGTCTGCAGCATTCAAGGCCGGCCTGGGGTGCTAACGCTTCGCGGCCAAGCGGCCTTCTACTGTTCACGGGAACTTGTTCTTTCTTGTCCATGCTCTGCTTTCCCCCCCTCTTCCTCTTGGCTCCTCTCTTTTCTTTTTCTTTCTCCATTCCCGCTTCCCTGAAACGCGGTCAGCCATTGGTTCTGACGGAGAGACTCTTCATGCCTGATCCCCTACGAGCAACGGGATTCCATACACATTGAGCAGATGTACACCGCCGGAGACCTCTCACCATGATCTCACGCACATCGTCCTGGTACGGGACTTGGAGCACCGGAACGAGAAATGCGAGCTGGTTCTCCTGACGTCCCTGGCGCACCTGTGGCCCGTAAGCTGAGCCCGTGCCCAGGATCTTACAGGTAAACTGGCCCGGATCTCGAGAATGATGGCGTTTTCGATCGTGGCGACGTCAAAGCCCCCCATCTCCCCTTCCCCCAGCCAGTTCCGCTCCCTTTTCCCCACCACCGTGAACCATCAGCCCACCCTATCAATCACCCACGTACCAACCCGTCTACTACCCGTATCCGCAGACATACTATCCGGCGG